>JAOBYH010248854.1:0-16864 GCA_025403525.1 Umimayanthus kanabou | reverse complement strand
ACCTTCAAACGAGTATCAAAGGTTTGTGAACGCTTTTGTGTTCCTTAAAAGTGATTGCAATCGCCAGGAGAGCGTCGTAACCGCCCAAAACATCTGGAGATCTGAAGAAAATTGCGACGCGGCTGTCAGTCATCAGTTCAGCCTTGCAATAAAAAATGAAAAAGATAAAGAGTGAACCTGTGGCGGGAACAATTAAACCATTTTTTATGATTTTTTTAATGATTTTTTAATTTTTATGTTGGTCCAGTGAGCAGCACAAGACTATGACAGCTTGAATTGGTTTATTATCCTACGCGTTTCGTCTGATGCTTCAGACTTTGTCAGGGATTTACAACTGAATTTCTTTACAATTTTAGGGTTTATTTATACCCATTAAAACGTGATCAACATTGATGATCTTTATCCACAGTTTATCCACCCCTGAAATTAAATTATGTAACTGACGTATCTTTACTAGTTCCCGGTCTGCCCTAGTACGTTAGATCATCAATGTTGATCACGTTTTAATGGGTATAAATAAACCCTAAAATTGTAAAGAAAATCAGTTGTCAGTAAATTCCTGACGAAGTCTGAAGTATCAGACGAAATGAGTAGGATAATAAACCAATTCAAGCTGTCATAGTCTTGTGCTGCTCACTGGATCATCAATAAAAAAAGTGAAAATGAATGAAAATGAAGATGCTGTGTGATTGAAGTTACTTATATTCTTCAATATATCTTGTAAAACGTTTTATCTCTTCCCTTCTTTGTCAGCGCCAGATCTTGATAGCAAAGGAAGATTTTGCTCGACTTATAGCCATCTGAAAACATAGAGGAAAATCGTCATTTTTGGGGGTGAGGGAGGGATTTGGAAAAAGCGTACGTTTTGTACGCTTTTGAAAATGATGAGAAAAACGGACGACCCCTTAAGAAACTGCGTGTACCAGAGCTGAACAAGTACCTGGTGCACCACAGGCTATCCAACCAGGGGAAAAAGCCTAAAAAACTGAAAAGAATAACGTGGCATGTACTCGGTAGCGAGGCTCGTAGATTGAGCGATGAGGATGAAGGTATAGATGTTGAGGGGGCTGGAGAGCAAACAGAAGATTGTGGCAGCGAATCCGATTCTAGCTCAGAATATGATAGCAAGGATTACATTGTTCTAGCACAGTTGATACAGGGCCAAAACACAGATTCTGAACCTGATGTAGAAACGGGCCCGAGCAATACAGATATTTGAACATTTGTTCTTTGAAGAATCAACAAGTATTAAAACAAGTGTAAATATTCATTTATCATTGCTTGCAGCAAAAACTGAACAAGATCAAGTTTTATAGGATTTGTTGTTAATGTACATGAATCATGAGAGTGATTCGTCAGCGTCTAATTGTACTTCACCAGTACCAAGTATCTTATAATTGCACAGGAAATCTAATAGTATTATTTTCGAAATGTCTTTTGTCAGTCTGAAGCAATAACCCATCTATTTTGGAACTACAGGTAGTATAGAACAATTTTAAAGTGGTGCTCTGCAGTTGTTTATAGCATAAAATACTCCGAGAATACTTCAAACAATGTCGTATTTACATCAGATGGTGACAGGACACGGTTATGTCTCATTTTTACTGTCTTTTAATTTCAGACAGGGTCTTGAAATTTTTTTAGGAACCTCGGGTGTTGAAAAATTGCTTGAAATTCAAGACGGGAATTGGAAAAAAATAGACAAGTTTGGTTCAAGTTACACGACCCGGTCCCCTCGATAAATAATGAACCCTCCCTAAAGCTGACATTTCGAACGTTGGCCCTTCGTCAGAGAAATAGTCTGCTCGGACGAAGGGCTAACCAAATCTTACAGGCGAAAAATATCCCATATCAATCCTTGTTGATTTATACACCATATTCTCGCGGTGTTGAGCCGAGCACCGTGTCAGCGGCTACAAAGAGAAGGTTTTCTGAAGTGAATACGTCTATGACCGCGTAAAACATGGTCATAAGAAAAGGTGAACCAGAAAGAATACAAAAATAGGTCAGATTGTTGATAATATGGAAAAGCCGAGCTTTTTCTATCAAATCTGATTTTAGCTTGATTGATTTTAGCTTGATTTTACCTGCTGCGTCTCCATGGAAGAGGCCATTTTAAAACCTCAGCACAAAGTTTATCCCACAAACGCAGCGAACGACGAAACATGATTATCAAATTTAGCAGCCGAAAGAAGATACTCACCCATGATTCCAGCTTCAACCAGCACTCTTTTGCCATAAAATTGATATATTAGACTGTAGTTACAAGTACCTTAACAGAGCTTTCAAATTATTTCATGCCCTTTGTACAAGTCCTACGAAACTAATATATTCTTCTACGAGCAAAGTTGGATGGTTCATTGCTTCACTTAGACATAAACAGATCAGTTGGTAGTCGCTATACACAAACGCTACAAATAAAACCTTGTGTACAGACACAATAAATGCAATCGTTTCGTAAGATATCGCCGCAAAACTACAAAAAGTATTTCGTATTCAATATCGGTCAAGTGGAAACCGAAGAGAGATTCTTTTTGCCACGAAATCGGTTTGGCTTCGTTTAGCAAACATGAACTCCTATCG
The DNA here is from genome assembly GCA_025403525.1 of Umimayanthus kanabou. NCBI lineage: Eukaryota > Metazoa > Cnidaria > Anthozoa > Zoantharia > Parazoanthidae > Umimayanthus > Umimayanthus kanabou. The sequence continues at coordinate 14,281 of JAOBYH010248854.1, read as the reverse complement.
AAAGATTAATGTACCGTCTGCTTCGCAGTAACCGTACTTTAAAGTTTTATCGTTTGCTTTGTAGGCCAATAAAATTGTGTTTGCAGACTTGATTCTGTCTCGCACGTTAAGTAAACTTCAAAACGCGAATATAGAAAGTTTAAAAGAAGAAATATGAAAATACTTGCCCCAAGGTTAATGCCTTCATCTTCATCAAACTCCTCTGAACCAATATCAGACATTTTTACGATATATATTCACAAAATGCAGGAGAAACGACTGTAAAACTGTTAATCCAACGCTTCGGGAAAATGCTTTGGTAAATATAGCAGTTTGCCGCACGCTTTTGTTTCTGTTGTCAAAGCAACCAAACGTGGGTCAAATTTGAAATTAAAATTAGCTGCTCTTGTCCACCGGGAGTTGAACGATATCAGACAAAAATAGAAGAAAGGTTTTGCTGTCAAAGGATGTAATGCATTGGGAAATAAATATCTAGAAATTTTACAAGCTGAATTAAGAATTTAAAAACACCTTGTATGCATAAGACCGTTCGAAACATATTTTCTTAATATTGAAAGCATATAAACTACCAATTTTTGCAAAGACGATTGTTTGAGAAAGACTGAAAATTTACTGCGAATCCGATACTCAATTAGGTTCACTCTTTTTTTTTTATAAGAACCTTTTTTTAATAAGAACATGAGGCTGAAAAATGCCCAAAATTTAAGAACATCTTAAGAACATACAGAGGCTGAGGAAAGGCGAAGAACTCTATTTTGGACAAAAATCATGGAAATAATCTGTTTCTCGGCTAATGTTCGTCAGTGCAACATCGCCCATAGTGTTCAGTTGTGCATGTAGAACTTTGTTTTTAAATTCTTTTTTTGTTTATTATAAAATTTCTTTCTTTCTTGCCGGCCAGGGTAGCTAATATACATGTATGCTTCTGGTTGGTTTGTGCGGATGGAAATCAACAAATGTACACCCGATATTAGCAATTATGTTTAAGAACATTTTAAGGATATTTGAGGCTGAAATCCTCAAAATATTTAAGAACATTCAGCCTCAGCTCAAACAATAAACGTTCTTACAAAAATAGTGTAGATAAAACAAATTCTGAACATAATTTTAACCCGTAAAAAACTTAGGTACTATTTAATTAATATAAACAAAAATTGTTTCGTTTACGTCTTGAGATTATTTCATGGAAACAGCTGCTGCTGCTCAAGCAAAATATTTTTCAAAAGAAGATAAACCCGTGATATCGAACACTGGATTTTTCTTCTACAGGCAAAATTTTTACAAGGAGATGGTTCTGGGTAGCAGTTTTAGCTTTATAAATTTTCTAAACACACTTGATCGGCAGCTTGTCTTCTAGAAATATAGCAAACTATAGGGAAACATGACAAAGTTCAGACTGGAGTCTCTAAAACACAGGGAAGAGACTTTGGAGAGAAAACTAAACCGCACGCCCTTGTCTACGTCCAAATTTGTTGTAAACTCAAACTGTGTTCCGGCATAGAGCTAGTTTGTTTAATTTACACCCTGGTACCGTGAAAACCAAGAGCCACACAGGCCAGACTAATTTCCACTTTTCTTACTCTTTAGCTAAACAAAACACAATTGCTGGCTGCTAGCCTCGCATTAGGCAGTGTTTTCACTGCACTGGCTTCAAGCTGACATGTTTTTGCCGCGGCGGCGCAAACACACAAAGCGGTTTTCTGGTGACAGTTAGTTATGTAAATCTACAGTTAAAAAGACAATGCACATACGGTGTAATTTCTTAAACTCTTAAAAGTTTTAATTCGTTCCAGTTTTTGTGGTTTTTATGAGAAAACTCTTCCTTTGTTTTACTTATTACTGTGACGTACGTTTAAGGTTGTTTTGAGGAAAGACGAGAGAAGTGGTAAAGTAAAGTGGTGCATTTTATATAGCGCCTTTTCCATATGAATGCTCAAAGGTGCTTTACAATGATCAGTTTACCTCCAGCGGACCTGAAGCATATATAGGCGCCTCTGGCAGCCTCTTCAAAGCGGTCCATGTATGCTGGTACTCATTTTACCGACACCGAGAGGATGGAAAGCTGAGTGAACTTTAACGGGAAAGGTCACCCAAATATTCAACCCCCGACCAGGCCGGGGATCGAACCGGGGACCTCATGCAGGATATAAGGAGGCAGAGATCTTACCACTGCGCCAACCCCTCCGTGGTGAAATATCTAGCTGCTGAACTCCATCAGCCCTGAAATGTTCTTGTTCTAACCAATACGTAATGGTAGCCTCATTGAGGCCTCATCGGCCTCATAAACAATAAGCTGACGCTGACCGCATATTAAATATGCTTACATTTTTTAACCCACCGAAAATTCCTACATCTCCAAGCACACTGAAGTATACTATTCATAGCGGCTATAAAGTTTTAGCCATCAGATTGATATCAATATTAAGGGTGTTTTCTAAATATTTTCAGTCGTGCTGTTCATTGTTGGTTTAGGTCGTTTTCCTTTTGTCCGTCCTGGCCGGCCATTCTGACCAGTTTAAATGGAAAGGTCCTAGACGCACGCGTGCATTTTTCCCGCCACAACTTTCCAAATTCCCGCGCTTTGGCCCATCGGAGCGGAAGAACTGAGCGGCTCTGATCCATGAGTAAGGCTATTCTGGCCAGAACCAGTTCTGAGAGCTCGTGCGTTTCATTTAAGAACTGACTGGTCACACCGGACAGATGGAAAGCAACCTTACTTTTCAATAGTCTACATTTTGCAACTATTCTCTAAAATGCAGATGAATAGTGGCAGTTTCTATTCTAAAAGCCAATATGCACCGAGATTGAAGAGATGACTGATTGCTTTGGCGTATGAAGACGAGATGATCTCGCCAATTGCTTTCAAGAGAAACTCATTGTACCTAATGCGTTGTTCTTATCAACTTCTATCCCCCCTCCTCTCCTCCATTCCAACTCGTGATTGTGTGCATGCACAGGGTTTCGGACTAGTTCTTCTGTTTTACCATTTTTTGCCAAACAGTACGACAACTAAAAATTGGTCTGTTTCGTTGTGAAGTTGTTGCGTTTACGATATGGTGCAAATAACATATTTAATAGGAGCACTGCTTTATTTAACGACATACTGAATAATAAAAAGGGAATTATGGTGTTGTTTGTTTTTCTCCCCTAAGTGTCTCTTGAATTCCAGTAAGATGCTTTGCCACGCCTTGAAAGTTATCGCAGCACCTAAATTTTTGTAGTTTTGTTGAAGACGGCAGTTTTGTCCATCGGCAGTGTTCTAAAATCTGCATAAGTTTGAAACTTCTCTTTTCAAAAAAAATTATATTGTGTGTTTACCCAAGGGAAGTCAATCTGTTATAAATAATATATATAGTGATTTAAATGTGGTAAGTTGAAGTGCTGTAATAAATGTTATAAATAATCACGAGACACTGATGTCTTTCTTTCTAACAACGTTTTATTGTTACAACAGTAGCTCTGTACATATCATTGAAAGTTTGTATGACAATTTTTACTACAACTATCATATTCCTTAAGATCAGTTACGAGAATCTGTACTTTTTTGAATTCTACACGGCCTCGGAGAATCCCGAACAATGGTTTTAACTAGAGGCACAAAACTGAGCTGTAACGAAATGGATTCTGATAGTCGTGGCAAAATGTTGCCATGATGTAAATCTTTTATTTTAAACTTGTTACTTTTCAAATTAAGGGTGGAGCTAACCACATTTAGACAGTTTTAGGCTTACATGAAAATCTTGTGAAGATACGCAGTACTCAAATATCCTTACAATGAATTACATGTTATGCAATTTTACCCAGTGATAATAATATTTACAGTTGCGGAACTCTTGTTGTCTTTACGTGTTACAAGACAAATGTCAAAATTTCAATATACACAATGATTATACGGATGGAGAACCCATATAGTTCAGTCTATAAATATTGACTCTCATACAGTAGATATTCGTATTAACGTATTGAAAATCTTGTTAGCTACTAGTTCAAAGTTGTCAAAAAAAGTTGTTTAGTATTGGAATATTAACCCTATTCAGACTGGGGGGTGAAAATGCAAGCGCAATCAAACCATACTAAAGAAAGAACTGTTAAACGCAGAACTCCAGATTTTGTGAGTTGTCCTAAAATTTATTTAAGAAACAACTTTGCGTGCTAAAGTTGCATTGTTTTCTTTTTATCAATTTGTTTCCATGGCAACCAGTTTCTGAATAACATGTCAGCCAAAATAATTCCTAATTTTTTCTTGTAAGTAAAGTTTTCAACATTTCGTAGCTTTGTCAATGAAGAAGGGCTTGGAAAGTAAGAAAAATTATTCACAAAAACTTTCCTCCATCTTGAAATTGTTTAACGAAAAAACCTTTTTGTCTCACTTTGTTAAAAAAAAGCTGCAGCTTTTTGAAGCAAAATAGCTAGATAAGTAACAATACACTACAATGCATTTGGATAATCAAATAAGTTTTCTTCCTTTCCTGAAACGTTTCATAAAACTTCTTTTCATTCCTTTTACAATAAAATGATTGTAAACATGTAAATCGAAATATGTCTGAAAACTTGTTGCCTGTAACAAATGCTACTTCTTGAGCTATAATGAGAGACTTATTTTACCTTACACTAGAAAATCAAGGTTGTATATAGTCTTCTTTCTCGAATTCCTGGTTCCAAATCCACCTCCGTTCATGACACAGAATGTTTGTGAACTTTAACTGTGGATCACCTTTACCTTCACCTTAGTACTTTTTGCTTCCATCTTGCAGATACCGCCTCTCATGCAAACAACAGTTTGTATCATTAGTATTTGAGATAAACAACATCATTTGTCTTATATTTTCCTGTTTAACGTCGAACTCGGTCAAACTTTAGGAGCCCAGTGGCTACATCATAAAAACAGACCGGAGGTACGACTCTAGTCTACCGAAGCAGTACTAAAACCGGATCCACAAATTCTAAAGCACACAATAGCCTTTTATATCAATTACTTGAATAAATTTTGCACAGATAATATATTTTAAACTCACTTTTGTTTTTAATTTTGTTTCTCCTTCAAAATGTCAAAACTTTCAGAGGTTTAGTCCGATTTCTAAACAACGGATGCCGCGTTCTATCAAAACGAGCGTTGACAATTTAAAAAGGAAGGCGGTGTAATCCTTTACGTTGCAAGTTTTAAAAAGACGCAAGCAAGTTTCATATCACTTCTGATTCTAAGAAATATGTTCAATTTCTACTTCTTCAGGAATATTCGGATTATCACTTCAATTGCCAACTATTTGTTCGTTGTTGTTGAGCTCGGTAACATTTACTTGTCGAAACTTTTTACTACACGGCAAGGAACAACGAAATAGTTCGTAGAACCCTTGGCGATACGTATCGTTAAATACGTAGTATATCAAAGGGTTGATAGCTGTGTATATATAGTTCATGTAACGGCTGGACAAAAACATTTTTTTTCTAACATTGCAAGACACTACTAAGCCTAACGGATAATATTGAAGGAACAAATAAACATAATATGGTGTCCATGATATGAAGAACAGGGCCACTACAGTTATAAGCATCAAAGTAATTCTTTGATTGCTCTTTGTGCGGCGATGCTGTTCTCTCAACGAAAACTTGATGGCGTTCTTTTCCTGACGTCGAAGACTAAGAACCGTAGCCGTGTAAAATACCAACATAAGAACGAACGGAATGAAGCCAAAAACGATGAGGAAACTCAATCTGTCGACTCTCCAAAGATCTTGCCATGTGTTAAAAACTTCCGGCAAGGTGTAGATGCAGGAATACATGTTGTTTTCCTCAACTAACTTGTTAGCAACAAGATAATAGGAAAAAAATGTCATTGAAAAAAGCCAGGTGAAACAAACAAATCTCGGGCAAGTGTTTTTGGAGATTAAAGGTGGTTTCAGCGGGAAGACAACAGCCAAGAACCTCTCAGCTGCAATAAAAACCATACTTTGAGAGGAGACGGTCGTAGAAACTTCATCAGTGTAATGGAGGAATCTGCACAAAATATCACCCAACACTCCACCCACCACCCACGAATGCCAACCAAGGTAAGTTTGTTTGATACGCCTTGGCAGCACAAATACAGGAATAAGGAGATCAGACGCGGCCATGCTGACGATGAAATAGTTAATGGGTGTTCGTAGTTGATTATATCGTTTGTAGAAGACAGCGATAACTAGCGCGTTTCCTACGAGGGAGAAGAAGATAAGTATGGCATATGCTGTAACCATTAGCGCCTTTTCGAATGCGGACTCGGCAGCATCGTATGCTAAACATCCTTCAGAAACATTTGTAGACATGTTTGCAGACATCTTTCTCTCACTGTTAAAACAGTATCTCTAAAACGAAGCAACAGAAACAGCCGATAGTATGCCTACAAAGAAATCATCTAGTTCTCGAGCTTTTCGCGAGTAAGAGAAACAACTTATTCTCGACAGTTAATTGCTTTTGTAGTGATACGCGGCTTGTAAGCAACTTCTTTTTTGAAGTGTTCAAAAATAGGCAAACCCTGAAGAAAAGTTATGCACCTTAGCTAGCTATCTTTGAAAGGAAACAAAATAATGCTAGAGTCAATTTTGCTACTTATATATCTGCATCTATCCCTTGGAAATCAGGGACAGTTTGTCGGACTGACAGCCTCTGAGCTACAGGGGAATACCGGCTGCCCCTACGGTTCGAAGTCAGTACGTGTACGTTCCAACGGTTTACACAGCACCTTTCTTCACTGGCAACATTGACTTGTCACCTTCAACAATCAGATTCTCTTAAGCCTTGTTTATACAAAGGATGCCGCAGATATATGCTCAAAGCACCATGAAAGCGCTCTTAACTTAAGAAAAAAGAAGTTAATTAAGCGGAAGCGTAAGGAATTAAATTTTCCTATTTTTTTCTTCAGTGCGCTTGCTTCAACATTTTTCTTGTGAAACGGCACAAGAAACAAGCACGATGAATATTTTTGAGGGTTGTTTTTGATAAAGCAATGAGTTACTCATTCCTGGTTCCTTTGGGATCTTACCTGCACGACGAAATAGGATGGCGGAGATATAAAAAATGATTCTTGTGCTTGATTTGTTTATCGTTTTCACAGACGCGATCGCTTGTTTATATGCTTATTTTTGCAAAAGCTCTAGCCGTCGAAATTCGAGTAATGATTCACTGAGTTAAAACAGTCCTAGCGTGTTAGCTTAACTTACCGAACAAATGACGATTTAAGAACAGAGAAGCAGTACTTAAAATAATTTTGATTAGGAAATATAGGAGTGAAAGTATCAAACTATTGTGCAGACTCATACAAGAAACAAATACAAGCTCACATCTAATCATCATAACCTCAAACATAATAATAATAATAATAATAATAATCATATTGGTGATATCACAAGCTCATATCCTGCCATAAGATACGGATCACTCAAAAGAGAAGCAAAACGTAAAGCCTACTAGGTACAATCAATAACCTTATTGACAGCGGGAAAAACTACACCTTTCCTATTTTATGCAGATTATCGCACGTTAAGTAGATAACATAAATTGTTGATTATCCCTTAAGTAGCGTATCACCACGCCAAGTAAAATTAGACCCTCGGTGATGATCATAGGATCGAAAATTGTCGTTTTCATATAAGACAGTTCTGTCTGAAGTATAACTTCACTTTTAAAAGCAGTCTTGCAAGGTACACTCTTCCTTTTATAAGATCGTCTAATATTTCAGCTGATGTTGAATGTTCTTAAATTAATATTTTGACGATATTCAGTCTCATGTTCTTAGGAGTAACGTTAATAAACATAATTGTTACTATTTGGCGTATATTTGTTATTACCGGAAGCGTTCGGTAAATAGCCGCTACCTCGGTAGCAAGAAAGCAATAGAGTAAAAATTAAAAAGATATAAAAATAAAAACAAAGTTGTACATGTGCAACACTATACGTTATGTTACACTGACAAACACTAGGCCGGGAAACAATTTGATTTATTTCCGTAATTTTAATAGCGTGTTCTTAACTTTCGGGCGTTTTTCAGCCTCACGCTCTTACAAAAAAGGTTCTTATAAAAAAGAGTGTACTCTATTAACGAGTTCATCAAGATTGTGTGCATTTATTAGCGTGAATTTTTTCATAATCTTTGATATTCAGAGGCAGCAGGAACACTCATCTCATCGTGCACTTCGGGTCCTCTCTCGTCCGACAGCCTGGCGAAAATCCCCAATGATGACCACATGTGTGCGACGGCTATAAAGAATTCCGGTTCACGCCGTGCTCTAACTTTCTCTCTTGTAAAAGCAAGCTTTGTCTGTGGTTGGTTAACTGCTTGGCTCTACTATGCGCTACTCTGATCTGTAACTCTCACCGCATACTTAGTTCTTGCACAGTGTGGAGAAGGTTTAATGTCTCGTATCTATATAAAAGCTTTTGCAGTTTTTTTCTGAAACAATAGCTTTAGAACCGGTTTTCAACTGATATACTGTCAACTTAGAACTTTCTTGTAAAAATATTCTAAAAAATATTTGGTTTGGTTTTTATTTGATTCTTTTGGTGCTATTCAAGTTAAATATAATTTCTCTATATCAGATGTTTATATTAGTTTTTTTAAACAATTTTCTTCTTGACTTCCTGTTTAGATAAAAGATGGGTCTTATAATCGCCGGTCGAATAGTTATAAAAGACTTTTTCGATAGTCCTTGTAAAACTCTTCACTACACGTTTACTTTTTTTTCATCTGCCAATGCCAGGAAAAGTAAAAACAGTAACAATTTAGCGGCTTTCAGTGAAGTTGTACATCGTTTGTCCAGTTACAAAGGACTTCAGTTTTAATTCGTTCATAGTCTGTTGAAACGAAATTTTTTAGCTTTGTGCAGAAGCTTGTTCTATCGACAAATCAAATTTAAGATCAAAACACATCGTCAAATGAACGCGTTCCAAAATCCAGTAAGATGACACACGTGTTGTTGAGTGTTCGCAGAACCAATCAAAAGTCCAGAAATTCGGTTCGCGTTCGGTTCGCCTGGTTTTTTTTTTCAAAGTTAAATGGAAACCGCTCTAACTCACCGCAAGAAAGCTATGAACATAATAAAAACATTTTCTATTTATTCAATAAGAGAAAACGTTGAAAGTAATACGATGGATTACAGGGCAACATTCTGCGATGATGTGGCCCAACATCAGTTCGCTTCACACAATTGTTTTTCCGCAGCCGTAGGGTGACAGCAATGGTCAGCAATTCCCTCCCCGTTAGGATAAGAGCTATTCGACAGAACTTTTACATTAAGAACGATTAAAACTTGCTACAATAAGACAGGTCAATGTAACTTTTTCGGCATATTTATTTCAGTATCAATATATTTACATACAAATTAAATTTTATATAATACCATTGTAATTCTTATAGGCCATAAACAATTTTAAAAATAAAGTATATTATTATATTTTATTATTGATTTTTATGTAGCTAAGCAAAAGTCATTTGTAAAGAAGCGATTACACATAGTTAGTGTTGTAGTGTGAACGCAAAATGGAAAATCTGGTGTTTGGCCCGATGGTACGTTGAGACATTTGTTGATAATACTTTCATCAATGATGAAGAGACATACAACAGCGCCGGCCTCCAAATTAGGCATGTATAAAAAAAAACAAGTCAAGACAAAAATGAAACGATCCTAAAACAAGAAAGAAAACAAAATGATTAGGTTTCAAAATGCAATCATCAACTGACGTGTTAAAACATGTTTTTAAATTTTTTGACATAATCTAAATTGACAAACAAGTAGAAACATCATCTTGGTGTGCGAAGAACGTCTTGTTCATATTTTATAGCTTATGATTGTGACATGTAATTATCGGACCCACCACAATTCGCCCTTGCACAATCAGTGAGGAAACTCTTATCTCAGTTTCTGTTCATGGCAGCGTTCCTGTTTCAAAAACACCGCGATTCATTCATGATGTGTCTTTCTCTTGCAAAATGGGAAAGTTTGTTTCCTGGTAAAATATCCATTTCAACTCTTCAAAGTTGTTTCTAAATTGATACCATCTGAAAAAAATGTGTCAAACTTCATTCAAATTGACCATCATATTCATTCAAAATAGTAATAAGAAATTGAAAAACCAACATTTAATTGAAAGAGAAGTTTTTGAAAACAACGAATACGCACTTTGCAAAACTTAGTATTAAGGACAATGCATCGAAACAAAGTTACTCTTAGATTTCGTGTGAAGAGAGGCAGTTGAAACAAAATGGTTGGAAACGCATGCAATTGTCATGAAACGTTTACTCGCTCCTTATGCCGTGTTTCAGTTATAAATCGACTTTATGATTTTGTTATTTGTAAACAGTGTGAAAACAACAAAGGGTATTTTTTTAATTTCAACTACAGCCGGCATCTATACTTTATCTTCGGTGTTGCAAATGTCCAACTGAGCCCGTTTCCTCAAAAGCCAATTAATACCAACCCAGGCTAAGGCCCAAATTTTAGATTAAATTTCTGAGCCTCTGATAAAATTGTAAACATTTTATGTAGTGTTGTTCCAACAGTGATCACTTTCCAAGCTGAAAAATCCACAATTTGCTGTCTAATTCAGTTTTTGGGAGATGGAACCCAGTGGTGAGTTAAAACTTAGTCCTGGTTTAACGCTAATCGGCTTTTGAGGAATCGGGCTCTGCTAAATCTTTATAAGATATGCGACAACTGCAGTCCAAATTATATGTTTAGTACCCAAAAAAGAACTGCTTGTCGTATTCGACAGCAGGATTTTTTACTGCTCTTTTGGCCCATATCACTTCTGTTTGTATCCGTTTAAGGTTTCAACATCACATCTTTCAATTTTGCTCCTCACTTAAACAGTACGACAGGCAAAGATTGTATAATTTTTCAAAATCTGCCAGCTGGCAAATTCTCAGTGAATAAATCTAGTGAAGCTTTATTTGAATCTAAGGATAAGTGGATCTCTGTCTGCATTGAAATATATAGCTGTTTGACCTCAAGTAAAAGCTAGAAAAAGGGACTATAGTTAAAATCATATAGTTGGCTAACGTAAAGTTCAAGTATTTCTTACAACACAGCAATCTTTCAATCATATGCATGCATGTTTTCCTTTCGTTTTCACAAAAGGAAGACATCGCACGCTGTTGCATAAATCAAGGGGAACCAAGATTATTCATGTTAGACAGAGTAATAATCTGTTTTCAGAACTTGATTGTAGTTATTGGTAAAGCACCAACAGGAAATGACATAAAATGCAGACACTTTCCTCTTGTCCTCTTCTCTTCTCTGATATGCATTCGCTTCCTTTTTAGAAATGAACTTCACTTTTTCCTCAAACGAAACTTCTGAGATATGCGACCCATATGAAGCCGTTGACTCTGTCATCGCTCAGGTATTGTTGACAACAGGATATACCGTTCTTATTTTCCTCTCATTCGCTGGAAATGCACTAGTCATCGCTGTCTTCTACAAACGATATGATAAACTACGAACACCAGTCAACTATTTCATTGTCAGTATGGCCGTATCTGATCTCCTTGTTCCTGTATTCGTGATACCAAGGCGTATCAAACAAGTCTACGTTGGTTGGTATCCGTGGCTGGTTGGAGGAATTTTCGGAGAGATAACATGTAAAATTCTTCATTTCACGGATGAACTTTCTGTGACCGTGTCCTCACAAAGCATGGTTTTTATCGCAGCTGAACGGTTCTGGGCCATTGTCTTCCCAATGAAGCCACCTTTAATCTCCAATGAAACCTCCCCAAGATTTATTTGTTTTACTTGGCTCTTTTCAATGACATTCTTTTCTTATTACTTTTTTGTTCATAAATTAGTTTACAAAGACAATGTTTATAGCTGCATCTACGAGTTACCGCAGATCTTTGACAGTTGGGAAGATCTTTGGAAAGTCGACAGATTTAGTTTACTGGGCGTATTTGTCATCATTCCGTTTGTTTTAATGGCGCTGTTTTACACAGGCATCATGGTCACCCTTTATCGTCAAGAGAAGAACACCATCCACTTAACATCAGAAGAACAACATCGGCGTACAAAGAAGAATCAAAGAATTACTAGGATGCTGCTTACTGTAGTTGTCTTGTTTTTCATATCATGGGCTCCGTACTACATCTATTTCATCCTCCAGTATTATCCACTAGGTTTAACGGTGTCTTGCAATTTTAGAAAACGCTTCTATTTGTGTATTCGTTGCTTAAACTATGTTTACACAGCCATTAATCCTTTGATATACTACTGGTTTAATAAGACTTATCGCTTGGGGTTCCGTGAAGTTTTGCGTTGTTCATGGTCATGTCCTAAAAACTGTCGACGAAGAAAAGTTGAGCCAAACAACAACGAACAAAGTGCAGAATACCAAAATGACTCTCAAACCGTGGCCTTAGATCTTCGCGTAATTCCTCCGAGAACAGCTACAGAGAATGTGACATGACGCTTTCTTAATCTAGCTTTTGTCAATGATCCTCATCATAAGTATTACAATTGTAAAATAAAAGTAAAGAGTCGCTTGTAATCACTTATTTTCTTTTGAAGTTGTCAAGAAAAGCTAGAACGGAGATGTCTTGTGCACCACGGGAAAAACTTGTTGTTTCCATTGCCTGTTTCCTCGTTAGCATAAAACTGAAAAAATCAAACTTGAAGCTTCAAACAGAGTCAAAAAATTGAAAGAGTATTGCTGAGTGCATTCTCACTGAAAACAAGTAAATGGTACATGTTAAGGAGTTACTAATAATTGAGAGCTTTTTTATTTAAAAATAAAATTTAAACGCTCATGGATGTTTACATTGGCTGAATGGGAACTTCTGCCATCCAACACGTCTTCTTCGTAAATTTTCAAAGATTCCTAAGCTTACAAAAAAATATTTGGCAGACCGTGCTCAAAGTTTTAGATAGTACTAACTGTGCTATGGTTTTTCATTACGTGGACTATGTGTATTTGAAACTGGATTAATGCTATTTAGGCAAATTGTAAACAGTTACCTCAATAAAGAGTCTCCTGTAGTATTGGTTCAGTTTGATAATGACGCTTGGGGCAGCCAATTCAAGGATTTACAGTTTTCCTTGAGAGATGTCGATCAAGATGTTGGTGGTTCTTGGTGTCCTACATTTTCAGATTCTACATATGTGACGCAGTGTATTACTTGATTATATTTCTTGAGCAAAATAAAGATCAGCAACAACATTTAGTGATAGCAACATACAAGGATTTTCCACCAGCTGTCGTAACTTATTTCCACATATTCTAGTGTTAAGCTAATAGTTCTGATATTTGTCCAACAACAGAAAATAGAAATATTATTTGTATAGAGTATTTTAATATGGTACAATTTTTGTTACAGGCCGTCAGAAATTACTCTGCAAGATTGTATGAGCTTGGAATTTAGCAGCTGTATCTTCGGTACTTGTAAGTGACCCTTACAAGAGTTTATGTTAATCCCTAAATTGTTGTTCAATCAAGACAAAAGTGTACAAATTGCTTACATTTGTTTGATTCGTTATTCTATATTACTCTGTTTTGACAATAAAAATGATATAAGTACAAAATATCCGATGATCATTTCAGTAGAATGGGTCATTCAAAGTTAGATAGAACTCCTTCAAGAATATAGAAATATCATGTCAACTAATGGTAAGGTAACAACTCTTAAGAACTGGTTCTTTTCCTCCAATATTTCACTAATTCAAACAGATTCGTAAAATTATCTTGTTTCGTTTGCATCATGCTACAAAACTGACAGCTGCTCAAACCAGACTAATTTCCATTTATCATACTGTTTGGAAACTATACAAACACTGTTGGAGCTGTAACCAGGAATATTTAACAACAATCATATTTTGGGCTATTTTTCGAGTAACAATATCTCAAATTATCTGACGGTCGAGAAATGCGGAGAAAGCGATTTTTAGCGTTTATGCTGTCAATATCTTACATAACCAACATCACGACTTTGTGAGAGGGGATTGAAGAACAAGCTAGACATACAAGTTAACTTATAATTTAAAGCCCAAGCCAAAATTCAGGGCTTAAAGCGAAAATAGTAAAAAAAAATTTGTAAGCAGTTGTTAAAATAATGTAAGCTAAGTCAAACGGTGAGTTGTAAATTTAAAAAACCAAACTTTTTCGACACAGTTGTCATCTTCAGGGTTTGTTTGGCCGCATTTACTTTCGCATATATATTGACTCCCATGGGGAAAAGATAGACTGGGCGCTGTAAAATTTGACAAAATTACCGTGGTTAAATAAAGTATTCTATCTATCTATCTATCTATCTATCTATCTATCTATC
>JAOBYH010246632.1:3809-16897 GCA_025403525.1 Umimayanthus kanabou | reverse complement strand
CACAACTGACAACAGTCCTTCTGAGAACCACACCAACTCAGACGATGAACCAACTACAAACAATTTTTGTAATGGCGAAAACAACACAGACGTTGAGTTTCTGCTTCATCACTCAGGAAGCTGCTCTCGCCCTCGCTGATGCAACTCAAGAAAGACTAGAGCTAGAAAATAAGTTGATGGCCCTTCAAGCCAAGAAGGAACAAATGGATGCTCTTCTGGGACAGTTACATGCACTTAGAGCGGCACAGCTTAACAAGGGAATGCTTGCAAAAGGTAATATTCCTTTTTGGAATAACCTCCATTGTATAGAGATTGACAGTGGTGTAAAAGGTGCTAGAAGTACAGGTTACGAAGGATAGTTGAAGTAGTAGTAGGGCGTTGCCTTTATAGAGATTCAGGGAGAACGCTGTAACATCTACAGATCCATGGCAATAATGAGCACTTTCAAGAAACGAACAGAAGTTTCTTAAAAAAAGTAACCTGCAGGTCTTGAAATAATTATTTGGTGTTGGCAAATTTGTCACTAAATATTACTGAATGTTCTCATTTGTGAACAGACGATTTCTCACTGGCAATATTTTGCTAGTGTTTTCGTTTAAATACATCTTCCAGGTGCTCTGAAACTTTATTACAAATGTGTCTCCAGATTGTATTAGTAAGATAACTGATCATTAAGACAAAAACCCAATCAGACGTACAAAGTTGAAGCATATGGTACAAAGAGAGGCGACAACCAAATACCCAGCCTGTGGCATACGTGATGGAGTAACAGACGAAACTCCACAAGTCAAAATCAGTTTGCTTTTTCACTGAAATGGGCATCAGTAAGAAGACACCAGGCTTCTTCCTTTCCTTTTCGTTTTGTAATTACAATACTTGTAAAAGAGCACTTAGCCAGGTGACCTTGAATCACCTGATCATTTCAATCTTACATGAAGGTCTGAATGGGGTTAACTGATTACTGAGAATTGCCGAAAATTTTAACTGAATACTGAGATTTGAGGATAATTCTAGCTGATTACTGATAATGGATATCAAAAAATCTAACTGTTAATGAGGATCGGCTAAAAAATTAACTGATTACTGAGAACTGGGTACCCCCATTCTGGCCCTCTTACATGTAACAGTTCAATTACAATATATTTCAGGTGCTCCCTGCAGGTCTTTTCAGCAACCTGTTAACAACAAATGCATGGTTCAGTGGTTGAGGGTCTTAGCCAGACCGCTATCAGCAGTTCACAATGATATATGTCCAAGGTGTCACGCCCTCAGTTAACAGACCATAACACCGGGATTACCCTACTCTCTTTAAGCCCCCCGATAGAACATTGAGAGACTAGACCAACGGCTTAAGGTCCCTGTCCATGCACGGTGGACATTTTTGTAGTTGTTGTTTGTTAAGAGTATGTTTGATTTAATAAACTAGAATCCAAGGATGGTACGCAGGGACAGGGCCCAAGTGTGAATGAGTCCAGACAGGAAGATGACGAGCCTCCCTTGGCAACAACGTCTCAAAAGCTTGACGATGACAGCATACTGGAGGCATTGGAAGTCCACGAGAAACTCAAGTACGAATAATAGTAATAGTAATAATAATAATAATATCAATAGTAACAAGCTTTATTTATATAGCACAGTTTCTGTAGGCTCAGTGGCTCTTTACAAACATTTGAATTAACTTAAATCAACTTAAAATAAAAGAACCTAAGGTTACTAGGAAAGATAAGTTACATCAAGTGATAAATTAGCCACTTAATAAATAACATTACTTAGATTTAAATATTTACATTATATACTTTATACTATATATATACAATACTATTTACTTAACTAAACTTACGAAGTGTATTAATATAGTCTTAGTAATCATACTTTTTTACTAATCGAAAAAGTAGTAATACTAAAACTAAAAGCGAATCGAGATAAAAGTGATCTTGTCAGTTAAAAGTCAGAGCAGGCAACTTTGCTTGTAAACGGCTGTTTATGAACTATCGCTTACCAACAATTATAATGATGCTGTATTTGATCTTTGTGTTCTTGGAGCACATTTTAACACCAGTTGCATATGACAGCCGCTTGTATCTTTAGGTCCAAATGGGTTAATTTTTTTTGCCATTGACGTTTTTTACAGAAAACTCCAGGAAGTAAGAGACAGGTTGAGTCAGCTCAGAGAATTGCTTGGGTATTATCAGGTAATGTCAAGCTTTACAACATGCGATTGTCCAAAATCCAAGCAAAGAAGCCATGTTTGGATCAGTCATATGAAGTGTAGTTACATAGTGTGGGAAATGCTGATCTACAGTTACTGTCAGGAGAGGATGATAAGTCACTATAATAGAGCCTCTGTTTTGTGTCTGTGGCCACACTAGCTGCACTGTAACAACTGGTCTGAACTCATTTGTGGGAGTCAAGTAAATAAGATACAGAAGGAGTTTAAGGAGGATGCAAGAGATTAGAGCTATTGTTTCGTGTTTGTGAACATGTTGTAGTAGTTGTTGGTGTAGAAGCGATATTTTTTAAAAAGCTTAATTCTCTGTTTTTAGCCACAGCTTTATGGCTGTGGAAATCGCCGAGCTAGACTTCAAAGAAGAAGAGGGTGGTAAGAGTTAAGTGTTACGAGCTTCAGTTTTCTGTTTGTAGCCACCAACTGTTGAATCCGAGGGCACAACCCAGGAATCCTCTAGGAGAGAAAGTGTAACAGCTAGTGTAGACACCACTGAGCCTGAGTCAGGACAGGAGGAGGGCGAGGATGGGGCTGTAGGAGGTCCTGCTGTCCACCCGACAGCAGAGATTGACTGGATACTGAATGCTGGTATACATGATCCTGAACTTAGTAGAAGATTAAGGTAAGTTTCAGTCGCTCTGACAAAGAGCTAACACTGGTAACATCAGCAGTAAACCAAACCTTACGGGTGAAAAACATGCCGTTTCAACCCTTGCAATCAATCGATATTCAAGTGTAAATTTGTAAATTTTTACTTATTATGCCTTCAATAAAATTTATCTGAAAAACGTCAACCCATGTTGATTAAAATCTATGTTCAGCTTACTCGCCAACACAGTTAAAAACATTTTTTTCCAAATTAGTCTTCCAGTATCTGTCTGTCAGTTTGTTTTTCCATGTCCCCTAGTCTTTCATTCTTTGTTATCTCGATTGACATGCCAGTTGTCCTGTTTCTCTCGCAGTGTCAAATGCATTTCGGGGTGTGGTCATTTCCAGTTTGTTCTTTGCTTATGTGTTTGTATATGGCCAACACTGAGTATCCGTGTATCTGGCTTCTTGCATCTTTAATGTTTTCTGTTGTGATTATTTCCAATATCAGCCAATTACTTGAGAAAAATTGTCTTTTTAAGTTTTTGAACTTATTTTACTTTTTACAAACCACAGAGAACTTCAGGCTGCGCGACAAAGAGTTGGAAACCTCAAACAAACAAATGAAACAGGCCAGGTTAGTGGGACCATCTTATCTTCTAAAGAGTTCGGAATGAAGAGTGTAATTATTATGGGCAAACCTTTTCATTTTAACAACTTCATCAAAGTCAGTACCCTGAAAGACCTGTACATCAAAAGGGAGGTCACCTTCTTTGCATTGAGTTATTCAGTGCAAACAGATTCAGGAAAACGTAAAATGCATAAGTGTAGAGTTTTTGGATTATATAGTATCTTCATAAATTTCGTTTAGTGTTTTGGAAGAGAGGGGAATGAAGACAACTAAAGACATTGGAATCCTTTGTGTAACTGCAACATTTTACCACAAAGTCACTGCATTACCCCTCAATGGTTTTGAGTTTGTGTTTAGTTGATTAGTTTGTTGTAAACAACGACCAGGTCCTTTTTTAATAGATCAATTCCTGGATGAATATTGATCGAAGCAAATTTTTGAACACTTGGTTTTGTGAGCTAACATGTCAATTGAAAGTAAGAATTTAACAACACGAGACATATCTTTCCTCAAGTTTGCAAAGTTTTCTTGTGATTCCTTTAGTTATAAACAACAGGACTAGAAGTGAAGAACAATGTGCCTGAACTGGTTCAATACTACTGCTAGATTACATGTACATCTCTTGAAGATAAGACACATTTCTTGTTATAATATTCTACATAGTAAAGAGCTTGAATTTGTTTAAAATGTAAACGTCCTATTTGATGAAGGTGCAAAGAACAATTTTTGCTGATATGAACATTGAGGACTGTAGAATTTGAAATGACAGGTTACAATGAACATGTTTGTTGTTCCCCAGGCATCATCGTCAAGAGCCAATAATGAGAGTGCGAGACGACCATCAGTTCAAACACAGACAACAGGAGACGAATCAGATGCCGGCACCCAGACAGACACTGATGCTGAGGGGAGTGTAACCAGTGGAGCAAGCTCAAGCTTGAATGCGTTGGTTTGGCAAGATGATCCTGTCTTCCAGGAGAAAGTCGAGTAATACTATTATTTTGTATAGACTGATGTACATTGGAGTTTTTGTTACCGTATGCACCTGACTCTGACCTTTTTTGACACTATCATTGAAAGCTGTCTCAGTGATACAGAACAAACCCGCATAAAACAGCACGCAATTTTCGGTTTAGGCTAATTTTCTTCTCATAAATCGGGAGCTTTCTGCAAAATCAGCCTGAAGATGTTCTTAAGGTGTTCTTTAAATTGTTTCTAGAAATTATACACTGCATAGACTACTAACAGATGCCAGCGAGCTACTTTGATGTTGTGTTATTATTAATAATAATAATAATATACTTTATTAACGTCTCAAAACATCTAGCTTGGTACATGTGCCTTGCTAATCGGGGAGACTTAAGATATACATATATAAAGTTTACAAGATATAAATATTGTTTGTCAGGCTGAATTTGTTCTTATGTATATGATACTTGTTGACCAAATTTCAGTTTTAGTGTTTTCAACCCACTTGTTTCTTTATGCGGGATTTTACTGTATTGGTATACAGTGCTGTGTATGTGTAAAGAACCACAATCTAGTGGAAGATAGCGTGCAACTATTTCCGGATACCGTGCAGTGCTCAGCAGGATCGATCAGCAGCACATTACCTCTCTCTAGCTATCACCAAATTTTAACATGTGCACAATGTATGTTTGAATAATGTATTTGTCTTAGAATAATTTTACTATTTGTAATAACAATGTTCATAGATGTCATCGTATTTTATATCATGGTGTCTTTGAATGTGTTGGAAGTATTTGGCTCTGTTGGGATTGTTGGTTATTACAGGTGATCAGCACTTAACAACGTGCAACTTATTTTATTATTATTTTCTTTATTGTTTTCTTTATTGTATGTAACATTATAAGTGCAAACTCTTAACTCTTAATATTGTTTTCTAGAAAGCTGAACTCGGCCAAGAAAAAGTTGAAGCAACTCCAAGAATTGGTTAAGAAAGTTAACCAGGTAAGAAAAAATATCAAATAGTTTGAATTGAATTGATGAATTATAGCCGCCGCCAACTTTTTAACCCCAGACACATTAGGACATCATGGAATATTGATACGTATATTTGCAATCTTGATAGGTGTCCATATGATTACTAATATTATCTATTTGTAATCTTGATAGGTGTCAATATGATTACTAATATTATATAAAAATATGAGGTAAAATTTTGTGTGTTGAAAGAAAATCAAACATATTCATGAATGCTCTTTGTACATCGTCAGGGTTTTTCTCTTCAAATGTATTTTAGCTGTTAGACTAGTTTCATGTACATGTAGCTTCATGCTTAGAAACACTGTCTTTGTACTCACCGTTGTTGTAATGTTGAAACAGTTTCCAGATCAGTTGCCCATTTTGCCAATGGAGTTAGCTGAACTGAGTTTTGATGACAATGAAGAAGAAGATGAAGAAGGTGAGAGTGATGGCAATGACAGCTCTACCGAGGAAGCTGAGCAGGAACCAGGTGAAGGAGTTGGGGCGGCTGAAGGTGATGGTGATGATGATGATGCAACCACTCTTAGCGAAGGAGAGCTGTCAGAAAACAAGGATGAGGGGATCCAAGGTACTAGTAACAGTAATGGTCTGGGTGGTCGTTATGTTTTGAAATAAGAGGTAAAACTTAGAACAGGGTTTCATCTGAGTCTTACAAAAAAATTCTTAGAAAGTCTTGTCTTTGATAATGTATTTTTAATACTTGATGTATTAAATTTACAAAATTTTATCCTTGAGGTCTTAAAAAGTCTTAAATGTTGTTCAAAAAAATGTGTTTTCTTTCTTATGGTCAGAGTTTAAAGATTATATAAAAAGAGTTAATGCAAGCAGTAATTAATACAATTTTTCATTCAGCAGTTGAACCACACCATGCGTCACATGTATAAGGGGCTCGTTACTACTTTACTTGTTTTATGCCAAAACTATTGTTGATTGATAGAACAGAAGTTATAAGTAATTTGGGTCTTAAATGTCTTAAAAAGGTCTCAAAGTTTGTGAGTTGTTGGCTGCAGGAACCCTGTAGGCTGCTTGTCAGCAGCTTGTTTTGGCAACCCTGTACAATGTTAGTAATGGTAATATAATGCTTGTGGTGGCAGTGGCGGTGGTGGTGATAGTAACAGTCATTGTGACAGTGATGGTAACAGTAGTGTTAGTGGCGATGGTAATGGTAATAATTATGGTAATGCTGATGGTAACAGTGATAATGCTGATGGTAACAGTGATGCTAATTGTAGTGTTAATGGTAATGATAATCTTAATGATAATGGAAATAATATTCATAATAGTAATTGTAACAGTAATAGTAGCATTACAACAAGAATGACAGTCACTGTCAGGATAGTGGCAATCAGTGCAGTTGCAGTTAAAGTAACAGTGTTTTGCAGAGGAATTAAAAAATGGAGTAGAAGCTTGTGTTGCGCTGTGATCACTGTTGGAATGGAGAAAAAAATGGAAGATATAAGTAATAAGCAATAACGATATTGATAGAATAATACTTCTCAATTTCATTAGAACAAGTAATATTCATATAACTTAGGTTTGTGTATTACGTGTTTCAACGAACTCAGTGATAATTCTAAATTTGATGACCAATTTGCCCTGTAGAAAGAGACCAGGAAGCCGCATACCAGCGGCAGCTGCAGAAGCAGAGGGACGAGCTGGAACGTCTGTTGGAAGAGAGGCAGAGACTCTTGAGGGTGCAGCAGGAACTCACCAGGATTAGTGAGCAAGAGGAGCAGCTGCAGAACAAGAGATCCACGACCACTCAGGTTCGCCTGTGTATAGAAGGGGAACTTACTTGTCTTTTTCTTAGTATTTACCTCTGGCTGCTACATTCATTGCTATCGAGCAGTGTACCTGCTGCTTTTGTTAGACTTTGTGTGCTTGATTGGTCGTTTTTCGGAACAGGAATATGTAGTATAAACTTTATCTCATCAAGCATTATGTTTCTATTAAGATATAGAAGACAAGATGTATGTTTAAGATGTTAATTATTCAAAATCCTTGTCTCCTCTATGCAGACACCCTTCTATGGCTCTGAACTGCGACAAGCAAGGTCAAACAAGTCATATTCGGTGGATTCCAGTGAGCCTGTTGGAGGGAGAGGTGCGCATCCGAATTCCTTTGTTTTGTGTTGTTGACTTTGTAGTGTCAGCCTTCAGTAATGGTAGATAGTTGGCAACCTACAATTTTCTTTCACAGGTTATCTGTATTCAGTCATGTTACCATTAAATTGGAATTGAAAGAGTCCTTGCAAAGCCTTTCATCTTTCTCAACTGTTAATCATAAGATATTATTTTCCTTTTTTCTTGATTTTGGAAAGGAACATGTGAAGTCTTCAGATATTCCATTTCACTTTCAAAGCTGTATAGTCAAGAAGTTCCGGTACAAAAAGCCAAACCCCTCCTCTTTTCATGTCTCGAAGCTCCTAGTTTAAAATTGCTGATTTAAAACCATGACAAACTTTAGTTGGTGTGTGTGTGTGAGTCCTTGAATTTTTGAGACTGGAATTTGACATTTGTAAAAAATAAATAAGTAATAAAGGGTGGTGCTTGGGTGATGACTGATAGCGATGTTTTGTAACTTTAGGCAATCTTGACAGCTCCCACTTTGATATTTTGCATTCAGATTTTTGCTTTTGACTTTTGTGCGGCAAGCAACAAGTAAGAAATCAATGAAGCCAAGAGTCGGGAGATGTTCACTTCACAATGGCTGAATGTTAACTAAAGCCAACTTCATACCAGCCGGTTTGTTGGGCAGCACAGCCCACCATACACGACCGAACTTTCATTGGGAGAGCATTGATTTGTTGTCAGTTTCAATTTTTTTTAACAAAAACAAGTGAGCAGCACAAGGATCGTAATTTGCAGCTTTGTAAGTTTTATTCTCCAATGCGTTTCGTCTGTTAACAGGACTTTTTCATGGTTGTTTACAAACTGATAACTAATAATTTAGGTCTACAATTTGTGCTTTGGTTTTAAAACTCACGCAAAGTGACGATATTACACAAGTACGCTGCTTACAGGAAATAACATAAGGTTATAAATGTCGGTTTTTATTTTTGAGGTTTATGGTTATTCTCCATTGCTCTTGATCCAATAGTTGCTTCGCCATCTTGAATTGTTGTTGTGTGCTCACGTGATAAAACATCCTCATTCTATTGGCCGCTGCAACTCTTGCTCCTGTCAAATTATCGGGGACTGCCACACATGAACCGATAAGCTCTGTGTGGCATCTGAAAATCAAGCATGTTTGATTTTGTCTGATCAAGTCCGATTTTGTCTTGTCTTGTCGGGAATTGCCACACATGAGATGATTTTTTGAAAGTCCCTTTTATAACGGAGCGTCCTGTTTAACTTCATCAATGTTTTTAACGGCATTAAAAGACATGCATTTTATTGTTCTTTTGTACAATTGTCTTTCAGCTCCAGCTGCCCCAGGCTCAAACACATTGTTGTGGTCGGAACTAAGGAGACAACGTGAAATGCATGAAGAAAAACTAAAGAAAAGAAAACAGAGGTTTGTTTTTGAGAAGAGAAAGAAGGCAGGGTTGGATGACCTGTCAGAAGGAGGTACATATTCAGTACGAAGTGGAAGAAGTGGGGACGTGGATGAAGGGTTTGGTGTTAGCATGATGAGTGCTGATATCACCACGGCAACTTGGGGCGGCTCCACCCAACCCAGCAGCACCCAGAATGACTCGGCAGTGTCAGCGGATGGTTCAGACGTTGAGAATAGAGGAGAGGTGAGGGAAACATTTGTGCTGTAATTCCTTTTCCTTTTATTTTGGTCCCTCGTTACCTTTAAGTTTAGCATTCGTGCACCTCATAAAACAACTGTGAGTGTCTAAGAATTGAGATATATGTGCATGAGGAAGTTGTAGAGCACTAGAGAGGTATTAATGGAACACAGGCGAAACTAAGTGATTCTCTTGCCTTGCATGCTCTACAATTTTGTCTGGATTGTTTTTGTCACAATCTGTAGACTCGAGAAGCATGGCATTCCATCCATGAACCAACCTCTATCAATGAACATATCCACATGCCGAATATATATAGAATTTTAGACAATTAACTTTAGCTTCTTTTTAATCTTTTATCCGCATATTCACAGCACAACGCCATTACTAACCTTTTCACAGGCTGAGGAATGTTATAGTATTTTAACCGTTATAAACTGAATCTCCTTATTTGCCATAATTATTTGTTATTTATTTTGTAAATGTATTTATTTAGTGTAAACCTATCTCTGCCCGTCTCGATTAGCCATGCTATTAGCGGGCATGACAAAATTGTAAAAGTATGTATTATGCAAATAAAATGTTGTTGTTGTTGTTGTTGTTGTTATTAACCGAAACGTTCTATGCTTTTAAAAATCTATGCTGTTTTAGATTTTGAGTCAGTGTCAACTCTTGAACCATTTTATCATTGTAGAAATATCAATCTATAGTTCGCTATCTTGTAAGACAGATATTGATCGTTGGTAAGTTGAAAAGCAACCTCTAGTTAGTTTCTCAGTTGAGGTTGGTGAAATAATTACTTGTTACACTGGACAGAAATTTGCCTTGTATCATTAGGAAAAATTACATCTGTTTTGCTTACCCCCACCCGTGGTTTACACTGTTCTTGACGTCTCTGAAACTCCTTGAATTTAGTTTTCGTTTAAAGGAATTCAAAACCCTTGAAATTCGACTATATCTTCACAATCATGTTTTTATTGTTCTGATGACTTTTCTTACTCTAAAAGTGATGGTGGTGCAACCGCGTAAAACTCAGTTATCTAGCTATCTTTGAAAGCTTTTTCATTGATTGTTTGTCAAGACATCTTCACTTCGGGCTAGTGTGTTTGGAGGAATCATTGTTAAGAGACCTTGAATTCGGTGCCTATAATTCGTTGAGAGACCTTGAATTCAGTGCCTATAATTCCTTGAGAATCCTTGAATTTAGTGCCTATAATTCCTTGAGAATCCTTCAAATCACTGCCTATAATCCCTTGAGATTCCTTGAATTCAGTGCCTATAATCCCTTAAGATTCCTTGAATTCAGTGCCTATAATCCCTTGAGATTCCTTGAATTCAGTGCCTATAATCCCTTTGAGAATCATTGAATTCAGTACCTATAATTCCTTGAGAATCCTTGAATTCAGTGCATATAATCCCTTGAGATTCCTTGAATTCAGTGCCTATAATTCCTTGAGATTCCTTGAATTTAGGGCGTATAGTCCCTTGAGATTCCTTGAATTCAGTGCCTATAATTCCTTGAAAGACCTTAAATTCAGTACCTATAATCCCCTGAGAGTGCTTTAATTCAGTGCATATAATCCCTTGAGATTCCTTGAATTGAGTGCCTATAATTCCTTGTTAGTCCTTGAATTAAGTGTCTATAATCCCTTGAGAGTCCTTGAATTTAGTGCCTATAATTCTTTGAGATTCCTCAAATGAAATGCCTGAAAAGAAAAATGTACTTACCCTGCTTAACCTTTAGATTGCAGTGGAGGTTGAGGACGAGTACCGTGATGGTATACTGCAGGCAGAAGAAGAGGAAGAACAGGATGCATTCACTGGAGAACCTGACCGTATGTTCAGCAGTCGGCGAGGAGCACAGAGACTGCGCTATGAAGACTCGCGAGAACCTGGAGCACCAAGGATTTCTGGAAAGAAAAGAAAATTGAATGGAAGAGCTTTAGCAAGTAAGGTTCCTACTTTGCGTTGTTGTTCTCTCAGACATGAGTTCGGCATTGGGCCATTGCAGACTTAACATGCACTGCAATTCCACCGAACTATGATTTTGGTTTAGGTCGTCAGGATATATCAAGAGTTGAAACTTGTCCTCAGATTTGTACTTATTCGTTGCAGGTACCCTGCGATGATTTGGAAATGATTTAAATTCTTGAAGAAAATGAGTTAGGAAGCAGTGTTCCTTTTATCTCAATGTAGCTTGCATTTCCCTTTCCTCAACACCAGATTGTCTTGATTGGTAAACATAATTGACTAGAAGACTGTTCAAGAACATCTAGTAAGCAGGATTGAATCAGTAAATAATGTATTTCTTAAATGGCAACACTTCGAAGTCGACCCATATCCTTCTTGACGTATATTGCCGACTGTGTTTTAAAAGTTGTGCATGTTAATGTAAACTGTTCATTAATCTCTATCTTTAACTACAATATTTCTTTTTGATTGAGAGTTTGTACGTTTCTTACTTTTTTGCTGTAAAGGTGGCATCAGGAAGAGAGATAGAGAAAGAGGCTTAACATTTGAGAATTGGCCAAGACCAACTTTCTCTGATCGAAGCTCCAGGAGCAGAGTGAGGCTAGAGGTATTGTATCTCGGTGCAACTTTTGTGTGTATCGGTTGTGTGTTAACTTGTAGTCAGTGAACAAGAATTTGAGACTGTATTATAATCCAGGATATAATACTTAGTTAATAGATATCATGTTTTGAGTAAGAAGAAACAACAATTTGCTTGTCGTCAGTAACTGAACAAAGCAGCTAACTGACTTCATTTCACACCAGTTTTACAGCAGTGACTATCAGCTCACAGGGATGAACGAGAGGAAATTGTAATGTAACATGGATTCCCACGATAACAAAAACGCAAGAAAAAAACGTGCAGTGGACTCTCGCCTTGTTATCCTCTTCTCCCCAGTTATCTCCCTTCCACCAACTTGATTGAAAACCATTTCCCTTGATATACTGTTGTTCGGTAATTTCTACTGGAAATCTTGAACTCTAGTTTTCTCGAATATTTTTATGTTTCTCTGGAGTGTTCCACGTGACAGCAGTCTACTGATTATTTTTGTCATGAGCTATTATCCTGACTAGCAGGGGGATTTTTCTTTTGCAGAACTTTTCACCTACCGACCAGTTAACCAGCAATCCAGAGCAGGAGGAGTTTAGAGCCGAGAGGCGGATGTGGGGAGAGCAGTGTCAACAGCTGCACCAGGAGATTGGAAACCTCACCAGACTGTGTAACAGCCTACTGAGCGACCATCAGACACTTGTCTCAACGATTATTAACCGTTCATCCAGTGCAGTGCCAGTGAACCATCCTCCTGCAGGTGAATAACAAAATTGTTCTTTGCTTGACTAACTGAACCATAGTTGATAAAACTGACTTTTTTACGTCTTATACCTGTAGATATTGTGAGGCGTTTCTATATTTCCAGATCATCGTTTTGCTTGAACACAAACCTTTGTTAAAGACGTTGCAAGTACAGATGTAATCTAAAATGAGTAGATTGAAGAGTTTTAAATGCACCTGTCTATGTAAATCCGGGGTAGTGGTTAATGAGGGGTCGTGCAGTCTGACTTCTTACCCTGGAGATGGGATTTTACAATTACATTTTAACAAATTATCATGCCCCTTCCCTAGGAATGTGACAACTGGCCTATGATTTTGGTCAAATCCCTGCCCATTGCTCTTCCTCCTTTGGGATTTGCATTGATAGATGCACAGCGTCTATAAGAAGTATTCTTGCTATGTCGATTAACAAAATTAAAGTTTTTATAGTCTCAGTGAGGTTCAAGAACAACTAACTTCTAAATATCGTCTATAAGAAGTACTCTTGCTATGTCGATTAACAAAATTAAAGTTTTTATAGTCTCAGTGAGGTTCAAGAACAACTAACTTCTAAATATCG
>JAOBYH010244411.1:2598-16966 GCA_025403525.1 Umimayanthus kanabou | reverse complement strand
CCCTCAACTGACACATTTATTGAGATACATTGCTTTTTGGCGAAACATTTTAAAATTATGGTGTCTTCTATTTTGTTGTTTTTGAGTTTTCGTTAGTGTGTGTGTGCATGTGTCTGGTTTTATCTCATTGTTTACGCGGCGAAGGAAATAAAGCGGCTGCATCGGACACTACAATGAGCTGGCCACGCTGGAAATGGCACTCTATAAATTTGCATTACCATCAGCATCATCAACAACGGCGAGAACTACATTTTCATCATCTTCGTCATTATTATTATTTCTTATATTATTATTATCGTTATTTATCATTAATACTATTATTAGTATTATTATTATCAATGTTATTATTATTATTATCATTATTATTATTATTATTAGTAGTAGTAGTATCTGATCACTTGAAGTTTAAAAAATTATCAAAATTTTTGACCTGTTGAACAAAAAGATCCTAGTACCACATGCCAATCATAACTCGGCATTCGGGGACCAAATAACATTTTTATTTTTAGTTGGATGCATCGGAGATAACAACATCAACCTGCCGGCATAATTATTTAGCATATCAACAAATCACGGTAATATTTAAGTCGCGAAACATTTTTCAACTTGGTTGATGAAAAGTTCACTAGGTCAGTTATTTATAGCAAATTTCTAAAATAAAAGTCAAAGCTGCACATAGCAAACCAACCTGTGCCACACGCCGCACCGGAACAAATAGAGTGTCTGCAACTTTTGCTTTCGCGTTTAATGAAAATGTAGGATCTGTTGTAGTTTGGTTAAGAGACGTGATCCATACAATATATTTTTTGGTGTGCACTCATGCACTAGATAGTGGCATTGGTTGCCAGTTTAAAATGGCGGCGATGTTTGCTGAACCAAATGAGCAACACCGCAAAATATCGAAATAAAGCAACTAAATATACCGTAGGTTTGTATATAATGTTCTCTTATTGTCCATACTAGCGCTTATCACAATGAGTTAGGAATATTAGCCAACTCAGCGGCTTCCCCTCATTTACGGTTCGAGATTGTGGAATCAATTGTTCAGTTTAAAAACACATACCGACCTTTATTCAATAACATGGCGTTTTAAATACATCGAAGTGCATTAATTGTGAGATAAATTAACCATTTTATTATTAAGCGCTTTGTTAGTCTTGAAGAGTGTATGTACATGGAGCGACATTACTGAACTAATTCTTAAAAAAGAATTCAAAATTAAAAAGTTGGGAACTTTTGAAAATCAAAATTATTTGATTTTCAAAAATGTAACAGTTTAAATACCTATTCTTGAAGGGGGTCACATTGCCAAGCTCAGCTTAACTTTGTTTTCAATCGGAAATCTCTTTCATCAGTTGAGCAGCTGCAGTTTGAAGGACTCGTCACAAAAAGAAGTCGATACATTAAAACCATGCGTGTAATTTATCATAAAGATATCTCAGTACAAGTGACGAGCACCGCGGATGAAATCAATTAATATCTGAACCTGTGCCAAAGTAATTTGTTATCATATTCAGTTTTAAACTGAATATGATAACAAATATAAGAACGTACTAAAGTCGTCAAGTTTTTCACACTAATAAATGTACTCAGAATATTCACAATAAACCTTGTACTCTGTCAACTAAAATAGTGCACGCTTTTTGTTATAGGAAAAAACTTTATATGAACATGGAGAGGTTCCTATCTAATCAAGTTCTGTCTCAGTCACTATAAAAATCAAATTGTAAACTAGAACAAGCATGTGTTTTTGTATACATTTTATACAAAAAGGACCATTTAAGAACTGTTTGATGCTGAGTTTGCCATAAAACTTAGAGGTACCGGTCTCGGCCAAAACTTCTGGTTCTTGTATAAAAATATATATAGCGTGTAGAAGGAATCTCCATTTTCCTTGCTGGAACCTTGTTTTCAGTGCCATGAATATCTTCGGACTGAGAATGCGGATGTGAACTTCGTATCAGTCAGCCATCAGTAATCTGGAAAGAATTCACTGATAGAACAAACTAAGATAATATTTGTTCAGTAGTGACACCATCACTGAACTTTAGCACCGGGTGAAAATTAACACCCTACTAAATTTCCACACTAAAATGTTTGGTAATTTGCTTGAAACTTGTCAAGTACTCCTCAGTCCTCAATTCTTGACTTCAGCTTGTTACTGAACCAGCCATTACGTCCTCAATGATAACTTTTTCCGGACTACCAGAGTTTCCAACCCAAATGAGTTCAGGGGGAGATTTGAACTGAACATGTTGCTTGGGTTCACGGAGAATAAACCAAGGCATTATAAACTCTCTGGTCTTTTCTTCATTTTATGAAAGCGGCTTTATTTCATCAAAGGGAATATTTAGGTAACCAAAAATATGTTCAGATTTATCATGCCTTGGCTACTAACAATAAATGATTGCCTTTAAAATATGATCGTCATTTTTACCGAAGTAGTTTCTTTTTGGCTCTGTCCCAGTTTATCAATTAGATTTTTTTGGTAAGAGACGTTTTGTAACTAGACTAGTACATGCACATGAGGCAGTTGATAGAATAAACAAAATGAATGGTGTTGGGTATTGTACTAAAAGATATTTATAACCTAATGGCTCCAAAGTCAGAATATAAAGTTCTTGCCAAGAAAACTAACGGATTTTACGTCAAAATGAAAGCTCTCGGTTAAATTTCACTGATATATATATGAAATTGCGCGGTATTTATGATCCATCTTTTTCATCGAAGTAGAACTTGAAAACAACTATCGCCATTTAATTCTCAAGCATGATAAAAATCAAAATAATTGAAGGATGAAGTATGGAGTCATGTTTATGGCCAATTTCTAGTGGGACATCTTGAGACATCTTGATTGGTAAGTAACATTCCAACCGTTGTAAAGAAAACTGTAGTAAAATAACAGATTTCAAGATGCTTTTGAAAACACACTTGTAAAATGATTGCCACACACTTTGCAATTTTGTCTGTTTAAGACGTTATGTCAGTTGACCTCAGTTTTTCATTGACTTTCATGCAAACCTCAAAACATGTCGCATTAAACTGTCATTTTCAGTTCTCAAACTGTTCGGTTGAAGGAAGTATATTAGTATTCTGACTTCGACCACTTTACTACTTATTATCTAGTTCACTATTATAGTGTTAGATTGAGAAAGTTTTGCCTCAACGTTCATGACATGTGTACCAGTTGTGTATTTGGTTTGTTGAACAACTGTTGAAGGAAGCCCGTTTTATCAGTTGATCATGCAGGGTCTTCCCGCCATGTCCTGTTCTGTTCAATCTACAAGAAAAGTGAGTTTCTGTATACTTAGTAAGCTAAACTTAAATTTTGAAAAAGAAAGTTTGAAACATTTACATGTAATACTAATACCTCTTGAGCTCAGGATTGGAATTTGGACAAAGACTACAACGAAGTGAGAACTATGGTGTCGAGGCAATCACAAACTTTACTTATGTATCACGAACCATAAAGCGACGCTGACTAGTGAATATGTATTAGAAAACAGCAGCTTTGGAAAGAGTTGCAGCTTTCTAACGGTCTCAGTTCGGCTTGCGAACGAACCTACGGTCCATTGACAGGCAGTGGCGAACAAGAGGGTTCGAGTGCTCCTCGTTTGTCAAACGTGTTATCAGGCAGGCCCCCGAATAAATGGAGTGATTGAAGTATGTAATCAGCCCCAGAGATGGTTTATTGGTTTTGTTTGATTTATCAGTCTTATAATCTGCGTAACGTTCTGCGGCATGAGCTTAGTTCGCCCAGTTCAAGTGCGAGTGTGAAGCGTTGAACTGAAACGAAAATGTCCTAAAGTTTAGAGGAAGTACCAAAAAACAATATCAAAATAGTTATTCATTTTGCTCGTCTTGACTAAGTGTAATCGATTCAGAATAATAAGATTTGAAATGTTTAATGTTTGAGAATATCAGTCCATTGCAGAGAGTTAAAAGGAGATAACACAACCGTTTAATCCTGGTTCTTTTCTTTCTTTAGAAAAAGCCCGATTATTAATGGTTCGAACTTTCTACATGAAAAGTACAACTGTCAGTCGATACTTTTGGATAGTTCTTTTCATAGATACTTTTATGAAGTAAAAGACGGAATATTTATAAAGAAATGATAATTTGAAACAATAGGCTCAGCCTTTATAGGTTTTAAACCGAACCAGTATTATTCCGAAATGTTTCTTTTTTTTTAATTTCTGTAATCATTTTCACTGCATATGTACATAAGTAGTATTTCGGCTTGAGCTCAGTAGATCTGTGTGCCTGCATGTCTCTTTACTCTCGCGTGCCCAATCTTAGAGAAGAAAACAGCAAATAGCCTTTGGAAGGCTTGGAATGCAGAAGTAGTTCGTGGCGAAAGAACTGTGTGGAAACATCCTGCCAGGATGTAGTCGGCAAATTTAAGACCCGCCAAGACATGCCGGCGTGCAAATCGGCATCCTTTTGAAGCGCGGGAACAAACTGCAAAACTTTACGATGGGATTATACCCTCCAAAGGCTTTTAAACTGAAATTGTAGATATTGGACAGTCGTATTGCAATGTACATATTACATATATGCACAGGCCAAAATTTGAAGCAGCTGGTATCAAGAGGAATGCTTGCAAAGACGAGTAGTGACAAATTGTAAATTGTCCTTGAATCTTGATGGCTTCCCGTTTCCTTATCAAGATGATATGGCATCGATATTTCCTCAACCCAGCGGTATATTTTTGATATAATTAATGTCTCCCGCAAAACTAGCGCTGTTCCTAATCACCAAGGGTTTGATAAGTACCCTGATTCGAAATTTCTCATTCCCTTATCGTTAACAGTCAATATCGAACAGCCTTGTATTCCACCTTGACTTTATACTTTTAAGTTTCAAAACCTCTCAGCTAGTGCCGGACACTACCAGTAAAATCTTCACAACAACAAAACAAGGCCTCGATAATGTTTGATACCAGTGTACGAAAATACTTCGGTGGACCAACAATTGAAGAACGCAAAATAATCACTGATAATTTTCATTTACTGATTTATTGTCAGAACAAAAGAACCACGAGTCGTTTCATTGTAGTTTTGATATGCAACCACATGAACTGAAAAGTAGCATACATTCCTTTTAAATAATCGTTTTGCATTTTCTGTTGTAAGAAGTGAGCAAATATCCTTTTTTCACTAACGGAAAAAAAGTGTTTTTGCATTGTTCTCTTGAGAATGGATAATAGGGGAACGTCTTTGACGTGTTTGTTGTCGCCAAATTGCTGAAGGGGCCTTCTGTTATTTATCAATCATTGAAGACTGCTCTTCAGTAAAGTAGATTATTATGTGCGAACACGTTATCCCTTAAGAACATGTGTACCAAAACTTCCAATTTAGCACATGTACACGATGATTTATTTGGTTGTAATTGTTGAAATTGGTAATAAGAAATGATACTTCGACTTGACCTGAAACCACTAAATGTGGGTGGATAAGGCTCGACAAAAAACCGTCAACTCAGCTAGAAATGTAGAGATTAATATTAAGTTACAAATACGGTTTTTAAATTTAGTGCGGTAAGAAATGTTTGAGGCTAAATATTTCTTTGTATTTCTTTGTTTGAATTTGGAGATAAAAATAACACTTGCACTTTATAAAGCAGTTCTGACAGAAAGGTAAAACACAAAGAACCACTTCTAATGTCTGTACCCAAAGCCGGGTTGAATGTCATCTTTAGCTTGATAAAAACAACCAATTTTGGCAGCGATTAATGGTCTCGCAGCTTGTTGCATTCTTTACACAGTTTAGCACGTACAAGGTCTTTGGGAAACAACTTTAAAATTGTGGCCACTTGCGATAATCACACATTTAAATAATTTCATACAAACAGCGAAACCTCTTCAAACTCTGTTTTAGCAAAAAACATCTTTGAAACGTTTCGACACAGTTATTGCAGCTCTACTGGACAATACTCCAAGTTCTTTTTTGTACCCATATTAAGATTATCTTAAAACTATAGATACGGCAAGTGAGATGTGACAAATCTATATTTAAACTAAACAAATGTGTATAAAACAACTAGTGAGCTACTGCCGGAATTGTTTCGCATCCTTTAAGAGTATATTCAGTACATGTTAAACTTATCTAGGGATATTTATTTTAAAAGTTAAAGTTCTGTTTCATTGTAAAAATCTCTCTCTCTAAACAATTATTTCACAAGAGGGTTAGTAGCACCTTTGGTGACAACGAAAACTTTTTAAGGTGCTGGCAACAAAGTGTCAAGTGACAGAAAACGATTCATTCAAAACACTAAACGGCTTTCAGTTGTTTGGGAAAATGTTATTATTGGATTGGTTAAAACTGATTTCAGTTTGATTAACTGTGACAATTAACTTTTAAGAGTTTTCATGCAGCCCAAGCAGTTTCTAGATTCATTTAAAATAACTTTAGGAAACTGAAAGTCACAAAATAAGGAGAACAATTGTTTCACAACGGGAACAAACATGGGTTGAAAGTAAACCATGCTTTCGGTATCAACGTCGTGAAGCAATTCTCGATTCTTAAAAGAAAATGTCTCTGCTTAGTGCTTGAGTGAAAAGTTAGAAGAGTAGCAACAATTAATATATCATTTGCCTTCAGGTAAGAATGAGCTCTTGGAAAACACACCGGTGCGTATCAGTTCCGCTATCGGCCATTACTACAAGGAAACATGTCTTTGTTACAACAACCACACAAAACACACTTTCTCGTTTTAAAAATGTAAACTGGCATGAGGATTAAAAGAAAGCTTTAACAAAATAGCTCAGGTATAGAACTGTTTCCACCACTAGAGGTTACTTTTCGTTCACACCACAGATTCTATCATTCTTGCTCCAGAGTGCGAAACGCAACTTTCTTTGGTTTGTCGACGCAAGATTGAATCAATTATATAATTATTAAAATTGCGTCCGATGATTTAACAAACGCCCTGATTGCTCCCTAAGTCATGGCAATATCAACTCAATTAAATAATAAAATAGGGAGTTAAAAAAGAGAAGAGTACGTGGCAATAGTTTTGCAAATGTGGTTCCAGATTCCAAGTACAAATAAACGCGTCAATCATATTGCCAAGTTTGGCTCTTTGACTTTGACACGTTGTCCACAATACAAAGAAGTCTCATCAAAACTCTTAAAAAAATGTGTTTTACCATTGATGAGAAACCAACGACAACATTTACGATCACTACTGCGGAGCACTGTGAAAACAGGCAATAAATATACCTTGATCGGCGTTCTTTTCGATTTCATTTTCGGCCGAATTCGCTGAAACTGCGTGTTGGCAGCTGCTCCTCCTAAGTTCAGCGATTCCTCTCATTCGTGGCAAGGTCATCGGGACGGTGGAAGGCGGGCTCGACCATGATCTGTAGCTTGTTGCTTCTCGCTGGCAAGAAGAATAGCCTGTTTGTTGGGATGCCGGTTCAGTCGAGGGATGGGACAATGGAGGGGGGTAGTCGTAATCAACTGTCGGTGTATTCCTAACTTGGTATGGATTGTTGTAAGTCGCAAACCTGGGTTGACTATAAGCGAAAGGATGCGGTTGACCAGCACTAGTGCTAGTGCGTGGACATGAGGGGTAGGCGTACGGGATGGAGTTGTAATTATGGCTATATCTGTAGTTCGACGGATACATCTTCCTCATCTCTCGATGCGGTTCCAAGATGTCGCCTTTTACACGCGTATCGACTGGCGAATTCATTGAAAACATCCGCGAGGCAATTACGAGTTACTATCAAATCGTCTCGGTGAGAGGTGACCAGACATGGAGGGGTGACAGCCCGATGTGAAACCGATACCAACCAAAGATCAGACGGACCGCGGCTTTCAGGTTGTCAGATGATCGACGGAAACATACATTTCAACAGCATTAGGTACCCGGCGAGCTTTTTCGGTGAATGTACCTCTCCATTATAAACACTGTGTTTTTCTTTTTGCACAAGAAAAACTGTTTATTACGAACTGGATTTGTCAGAGTGTAAATTGAGCCGACGTTCCCCGGAACGAAGCGCATAATTGCTTGTTTAAAATCGCTTTGCACACACATGCTCAAACCGTGCCGCGGCAGCGTGCACAAGATAAACATATTGAGTAGGACAGCGTGAATGCTGGGAGTTCTTACTTGCCGCTAACTCGGTTACCGCAAAACAATTAGCTAATTAACTATCTATCATTCTGACATAGAAACCAATGCACTCTCGGGGAAGCAACATGTTTCTTTCTAAAAAGAACAACACCAAATATAAGTTCGGGTGTTCAATTAAGTTTTCAATACAAACAGAGTTATAAGCTCGCCGACTCAAAAAGTTTGTTGTAATTGTGTAACGCCGCCTGCTTGAATGGAAATGGTTCTCACAGGACCTTTTGTAGCTATGCTGTCACAACACGTGCTAGCTTGAGAATTTATGCCAGATGTAGAAAGTTAGTGACTGCCGGTAGCGCAAAGGCTGAATGGAAAATCGTTTCCCAAAAGACCTTTTAGTCTGTTTGCTTCTGCTGTGCATAGCGAGTTGTTAGGCGCTCCATATTACAGTATTGCACCCCTGAGGATTCGTATCAAAATATCAACTCAACGATATTGAGCTTCCAACCGGGTGAAAACGAAAACAACATATTCTGGTAGCATTCGAGCCGCCATTACCCCATCAGTACTCATTAGGCCATTTTACTAAAGTAGATTTAGACAAAACTCAGCCAACGTTCAGTTGTTTGAAAACGTAAGTTCTAAAACAAAAGCTCCAAGTCAACAAAAAGTGATCTTGAAGTTTAAAAGAGGAATATTTAGAGAATCCTTTCTGCGAATGGGAGCAGACACATTACAAATTTAGGTTCAACTCACCGCAGCTCAATGTTTGATTTGCCCTCATTTTCAAGTTGCTCTAGAAATTTCTGCGGTTGAAATGACTGGCGTCACTCCCATGACCAGCCATGTGTTCGGGCCCGTATAGGCAGATGCTCTTGCTGTGAGCTCGTTCATTGTTTTCAGAGTTTTGCCGAAAGCCGTCCATAGGACACCACTCCAACCGGGCAGCACTCAAATAAATAAATTAAATAGTTTTCATTATTCCTCTAAGAGCTTGGAACTCTTAATTATCCCTATTGTTCCATCTACTTAAGGGTCATTCACCACGTTTGCTCCCGCCCATTTTTGCAGTCCTGGCAAAAGCTGCAATCACGTGATATTTACTTTTTTTAATGTGACGAAACTATCACAGTTGTCTCAAGTGTTGTGAAAATCCGCGAGTTTGTGTCCTGCTGGGTACTTTAACAAGCTTTTAGAGAATTTCCACATAATGGGTGTCAACAAGCTCTTGAAACTCAAGTAGTAACAATTAGACTTGAGTGACCTTCTCGGACCTTTGCTCTTCAATATGTCGTTTGAACAGTGACAAAATCAAGAACACAGCATTAGTTTAATATAAATTCCAGTAGAGTCAGCCCTTTATCGTCAATACACAAGACTGAATAACAAATATAACCGCAATGGCGCCAAGTTGTTAAGACTTTTATAAAAGGTTGAATATCTTCCAATCAAATTGAGTTTTAAAAATCGTTTCGTGTCCAAAATGGTGCCTCTTCAAAGAGGCATTTAGAATATTTTAGAACCTGAGGTGAGGATCAAGAAAACTTTTAGTAAACATGTGTAAAACTGAAAGTTTTCTTTTTAAAAACGAAATGATAAAATGATAGTCATAAGCAAGAGCAACATTTTCAAAACAAATTATAAGAGGAAAAAGATAAAGTATACAGAACTATCTTTAAGAATTTCGACGTCTCCAATAATTATTTTGAAAAATATTATTGAAGAGCAATTGTGCTTTTGCAGGAATATTGGAGACAATTGAATAGATGGCTTGGATTTGGTCTGACTATATCCCAGACACAACAAGAGACGATATGGAGAAGTGCGCCAGAAACGTTTCTCCGATTCTCAATTGCAATTCACTATAAGTGAGATTATGTTGTACTCTTCAAACCAATACTTTTACGGCGTTGACTTTCTCTGGTTCTTGCACAGATACAGGATCATTGAGCACACAGAAACTACAAGGATTGTTATTCTCTGTATAACAGTCTTATATAATATCAGAAAAAAAGATTAAAAACTTGCTTTTATAGTTTGAAGTAACAAAGAAAATATTTTTTGGATTTGTCCCTGTAACCTCCATGTCTTCAATATTTTTTGTTGCAATAGAAACGATGAACCTTCTACAGTGTAAAGTAACTTCATGGATATTTACTAATTATATTAACTAACAAAACAAATGTTTCCTGTCACTGCATGCAACTTCAATTTTGGATTTATTTACATTTTAGAAAATAGCTGTACAAAACCTGTCAATGTTACTTTATTTTCCAACACTCTTCCGACCATTACAAGCTTTTTGATTAATCAGTTAATTCATCTGATTAATTAAAAACAAAGGTTCGCCTCGATCTCTTGAAGAGTGTACTGCTTAATCACATCCGACATCACTTGGATGAATTCTTTGAAGGTATCTTCTGATGTGTATTTTGCATTTCCTCCAACTTTCATTGCCTTCATTGTGTCACTGACGGCCAAGTTCAATAAACAGTTCAACAAACTCTTCATAGTTCGTTGTGCGAGGGATGTGCCGTTTCATCAGAAGGTACATATCTTCAAGGTTGCAATGACGGACTTCGCAACTTCACTCTACATTTCTGTAGCGTCGTCAAACACTTTCTGCTTCGGAGTATGACAGCTTCGGCATAGCAACGCCGGGCTTGTTTCCTGGGATGCTTGTGAAATTTCGACTGTAAACAACTGAGAAAAGACAATGACGAAATGTATTAGTAATTTTACTAATATTAAAACTGTGTACAACTGGTGTTAAGACTTTGATTACAAGTTAGAACAACCGAGAGTCAAATTCAGTTATTTCGGGACTTTTCCCACGTGTACACCGTCCGTGACAATGACGTTAAGCCGTTTATCCGGGCTTCAAAGTTTACCGATTTTAAAACCCTTGCTTTGAAGGAAAACACACACACTTTTCGAAAGGAGTATGCTAATCCTGATGTTGTGGATTATCACCTTCTCTCCCACAGAGGGCCTGCGCTGAAATCGAGGAAGCCTGTAGCAGCGCTTCTCTTCCATTGCATGAAAACTGAATATTAAATATATAGATAGATAAGAACAAAACTGAAACAGATATCCAACGGGTTTTCTAGTAATGAAGATTTACTGTGAATATATCGAGTTAATTAGCGAGTACAACAACTGACTTCCAGTCTGCATGTTTATACCACATACGTCATTGAGGTATGTGAATTAACAATATCCACATATTTTGATAAGTTTGTAACTTATCACGAGGGTTCAAGTTGCCGATCCGCGGGAGGGATGTGGATAAGTAAAGTTCAAATTGTTTTGAAGTAAGAATGAATAGTCAGTTTGGGGGACTTTGCACTCAAAAAAAGGAAATCACACTGAATTTAATAAGCGTGTCTAAATCGCTTCCAGACATTGGCCTTTGATAGAGCGATTTCTAGATCCACGACTCTTAGTCTTAATTATCCCTTGTTGAAGTTGCACTAAACTAGTCTGATAGAAATTAAACATACAAACAAAGCTTGATGAATATTTTCTCAAACACATCTGTAAGTATGAGGGATAAATAGTGTTCCTCAATTGTTCAGTTCGTTTGCATCCAGCTATGCAGGATGATGTAAGATGATGTTGGACAAATTTGTTGGAATCAGCCATGACGTGCTTTTATCAGTGCTGACTAAGTATAACGCAACTTTGTAAAATATTTTTAAATGCCCACTTAAATGGATCCAACAGTCAAGTTGGTCCAAATTCATCTAGCATGTCGATCCATTTGATTAAACACCTTGTTGGATGACGTTAGGCATTATTGAATCATGCAGCGAAAGTTGGTTAAAACTTGTCATCCAACACCTCATTGCCCAGCGTTGTTGGTCCAACAATGGTGGATAATATTGGATCCGTTTAAACAGACTTTAAGGTTAAAAGGTGCCTTAGACTTTTACCATTTTCACTGTCCAATCACCAGATAAAATGGAAGATGTGCAAGTGAATAGGACTAGACGAAAACAACAATATTATATTTATGTAGTGTTGAGGCTTTAAATGTTTCCCAACTTTATTAGATTTGTCTGATAACGTGCACAAAAATCGTTCTTGTTCCAACATGCCTTTGTGGTAACTTTAACAACATTTTCATAGAGTACCTGTAGTTTTCTGAAAATAATGTTGTTTCTTGAGAATCACAAGAATTGTGAGAGTAACCATGGCAACAGTTTTAGCACTTTTGTCACGCTATAAATAATTTGAATACAATACATTCTCACTTGAACCCTGCTATTCGGTATTCATAACCAATATTCGAAGTACTAGTCAAAATTTCGGTGCAGCAAACCTAAGCTAGCTGCACAAATGGTTTTTGCTTTTGAACTAGAATAGTGAGAATGGAGCTGTCTTCAGATCAGGATGCAGTAAGATCAGTGTGGTAATGTAGATATGGTTTTTACTATTGTTTATAAGTTATTCTCTAAAGGTGACTAGAAAGTGCACCTACACAAACATTGGTGTAGAATTGATGTAGAAGGAAATATGAAAGAACATTCGTATAACTTTATTTTTCAGCTTGGCTCTTTTTGAAGTATTAAGTCTAGTACAAAGAAGCTGCAGAAAATTGTTTGGCTAAAATTACCATGGAGTCGAACGTAGTGTGCACTGGTAGAACAAATTGTTTTGGTTGCCGCTAACCTCAAAACTTGACACCATTGCATTCCTTGATAAGGTATCGACTCAACTCCGGTGGCCGCCTGAGAAATGATTACATTTTTACTTGATTTCTAATCAAAACGTGTCTTGTCTTATTGCAAGATCCGACTCCGATAAAACTTTATTCTAAAGATCCTAAGAACGTGCCGTCGCTTCCCAAATGAAGCCACATTAAAGGAATGCCGACAGACCGTTATCCGACGTATCGCAAACATGCAGATGTTCCGGGAAAAATGTGCGTTAAAACTTGGGTTTATATTTTAAAAAATTGGGTGTCAATTACGTGTTAACAAGCGCTACGAGTGACTTCCGTATTGCACGACCGACACAACAACACCTCTGTGACACCCCGGGGTGACACCGTCCTCGACAGTCTCTAAGAAGAAGGTGTGGGCGGATGGGGATAGGGAGGGGTGAAAGGTAAATTGAATCGTGGTAATTACAAGAACTTTACCACTCATTTCTTTCGTTCAAGGCAATAGAGAAACAAGGTGCTTCAAGATGCTTTCGTTGCCATTTAAGCGCCTCTAATTTAGATATTGTGTCACGATACATTAGTACTAGTCTCTTACGGAAAGTAAGAAGAATTCTGTTGTCGACTGACATCATTATCTGCTTTTGTTAGAACTACATGGAAGCTTTTGTTTTATATATGCTTGTCCATGTTCATAATTGCTAAGGCCAAGCACATCTATGTATTAAACGGCCTCTTTCACAAACTAGGTCTCGTGGAGGACAACTCGAGTTTAAAGGTCAAAGCTCTAGAGCTAGGACATTTGTGATTTGGAGTTTATAAAGTAAATTCATTGATTGACTTTAAATGACCAAGATCCTTGTGGCATCGAATAGAGCCATCTCATGCTCAGAAGGATTAATTCATACCCCTATTAACCTGCAGTCCACACGGTTACAGTTGTTTAATTACTATTTCTGACATAAAACAAACCATGTACTTGAAAACATTAGTAGTAATCATTACTCTGTCGTTTTTCTATTCGCTGTGTCAACATACTATACTATTTTTAAAATAGGACTTTACTCCAAAACAGTGTTTTCCTAGTATGTTCTAGGTTGCAAAGTTGAAACAAGATCAGACAAATTTGATTTTTTTTGTCAAACACGATTGATAGAATTTGAGATTTTGCTTATTCACCAAGACAACATGGCTAAATCTTGTTTATCCTTCAAGGTGCACCAGCAAAATTTGGATTTCTTGTTTTAATCCAGCACAGATTTCGCAATAAACCTGAATCAATCAAAACTCATGCACTTACTGTCTGAATTTTTCCTTCCACTCCAAAAAGTGCCAAACTCTGTATTGCTGAATCCATTTCCTTGCTCAATTCCTTTATTCTCACAAACAACCAGCTCCTTTCGTACTGATATACTGTTAGGCGAAGATTGAAAATAACAAAATTGGTGGAAATGAAAGGGTTACACACGTTAAGACCCGGAATTCCGTGAGAATTCCGTAAATTTGTATTACACCCATTTTTGTTATAAGAACGAGGCTCAGATTGCCCAAAATGAAGAATAATTTAAGAACATTCTGAGGCTCGGGGCCATAAAGACTCGGAGCCATAGCAATATTTTAAGA
>JAOBYH010244410.1:0-14155 GCA_025403525.1 Umimayanthus kanabou | reverse complement strand
TATTTGAAACAGTCCTTCATCTCGATCCAGACACATCCAAGTAAGTGAAGCAGAAGTACTAACCTTTCTGACAAAACTTTCCCTCCCAGCCTGGCGCACAAGCACACTGGAATGTGCTGCCACTGGATATACAGGTCCCATTGTGTTGACAAGGGTGCGAAAGACACACGTCAATCTCTGGGATGGTGAAACAAAATTCAGTGTGAGTGTTAAAGCGACTTTTAAGCCACAAAAAAATGGATACACTTCAAAGATCATTTTCTTGGTTGAAAAATAGACTTTAAGATGTCAAAGCAACATACCACTCTCACAGTCTTTCCC
This sequence comes from Umimayanthus kanabou, assembly GCA_025403525.1. Taxonomy (NCBI): domain Eukaryota; kingdom Metazoa; phylum Cnidaria; class Anthozoa; order Zoantharia; family Parazoanthidae; genus Umimayanthus; species Umimayanthus kanabou. Next base: position 13,834 of record JAOBYH010244410.1, on the reverse strand, counting down.
TGTATATCCTGGAGGGCATTCACATTTGTACTTGTCCATTCCTGTGTTGTAGCAAGTTCCGCCATTCTGACATGGATGTCGTCTACAAGAATTGCGATCTGTAGAAACAAAAGCAGTAGGTGAAAATGGTGAACACGTTTTGTGGCAACTCCTCTTTATATACTATATACAAACACTCTCATTCTTTTGTTTGCAAGGTCACCAACTTATTCTTGACCCTTCCTGTTTGCTTTCACAGTCCACTGTACCGACCTAGATATATGCCTTACAGCACTCAATCTACATACCATGTCCGACTGTTATAATAATACCAGTAATAAGTAAAAAACAATTTAACAAATGTTCTTATATTAAAAAGTCTGTCTAATGTGCATAATTTACATGTTATGCTAGAGATGCTTTTCAGTTACCTTGGTTACACAAAAGTCCTCCCCAGTTTGTGTTACAGTGACATTGCCAAGGCTGTGTACAGGTGCCATGGATACATCCAGGATACGTCATACATTGGTCACACAGCGGCCCCTGCCACCCCTGCTGACAACTGGCGATACAGAGAACCACATAAAATCAAAGATTAATACTGACAGGAAACGACATAAAATATTTTACTGAAACATAAATTCTATAACTTACTTACTGCAAGCTGAGAATATTTAAAGACTTACAGGCATTGACCTGGTGTTCCACAGTACCCATTAACGGCATCACAGCCTGTCCTGCAGATTGCTGAAACACAAAAATAAGAACATTAATTATCATAAGATGCAAAGAATGCTGGTTGGTACTTCTTTCCTTTTGGCAGTATTTGTGTTTTGAAAACCTTAATTTTAAAAATGTCTGGAGTGATGTCTTTACACTGTTTTCCTGCTTCTCATATTGTGACCATCTCGTCAATTTTGTTTTGCTACAAACACAACGATACAGAGGATAACTTACGTATATCACAATGCTGCCCTCGCCACCCAGTCACACAATTTTTGTTTCCATGTTCATCACAAGTGTAGTGTCCAAACTTGTCATCTCTTGGTTGGCAAAGTTTAGTGCATGAACTGCCGTAGTAATACTGGTCACAAACAACACGAATCTTGTAAACCATGGTTGCTGTCGGACCATTGTAAGTGCGCGTTTCCCAGGTCTTATTTGGCAGTATGGTACCCTGATGCATTGTCCTGTCAATCATTTCACTGGTATCTAGAACGGGGACAGAAGAATATTTTGAGTTATCTCAAACAGTTTCGACATATACTGTGATTTTGACACACTTTTCTGGAAAGAGAAAATTTGCTCTTAAATCTGTATGAAATAGAAGTATATATACCAACCTGATGAATCAAAATCCCATGCTTCCAAAATCAACATGTATGTTGTCTACAACAAACAATAATATTTGTTAGATATATTACAATAAAAAAAGCCAACAGCTGTTTATTGAACATACACAAAACTCTTGTAAAAATAAAGTGGCATTTTTAAGATTAATTGAATAATAATTGTTGTTTCAGTCTATATCATGCTTCAGTTTCTTGATTATGGATTGATCACAACAATAACACTTCCTAGAGTTCATTAAGAACATACTGAGTCATTGAACTTCATGAATTAAACACAGCCAGAAGCAACCAGAAATATACTTTTAGTTGGCACATATCATTTATTCATTGAAAAATAGTTATATATGATCAAATGGAACTTTGTAATATATTAATGCATTAACTTTGCTAAAACACTAAACTCGTGTCCAGATAATGCAGAATTAGTATCTTCAGTTTTCTGCATATTAGAAATATATTCAAAACAAAAGATTATATCTGTAGCCAGTGCATTTGTAGTGACATTGATTTAGTGAAAAAGGAAATAGCCTGGCCAGCAGGTGCACAGGTGTTGCATAGTGTTCTATTTCACTGGAAACTTGCAAACAACATAGTAAAAAAGAAATGGAGTAATAACTCTGTGTATTTTTAACCATCATTCAAGATTCATCATTAAAACTAATAACTGTATTACTCCCCAAAATCTCATTCATTATCGTTAAATATTTAGTATTTACTAAAAAAAGCCTTCTTACTCAGCTCTTAATTAAATGAAACTCCAAAACAGAAACATATATAGTTTTTTCCTTGCACCAGCAAACATGATAAATATAAAATCTCCAATAATTCAAAAATTACTTATTCCATATCTCATTGTATTTTAAATCAAACTTCTGATATTTGTTGTTAATGACATGAGCAAATAATGCCACAGAGAAACAAATATACAAAAACCATGCTTGTTTCTAGCTGCATTGAAAAAGGACATCATTTGTTAACGAGAATTCAAAAATAACAAGTTGGAGTATAAAGCAATGTTCAAAGCTATATCTGGCTTTAAGTAGCATGGAAGTATGGTGCCATACAAAACTAAAATATATAACATTTCACAGTGTGAAAATTGGGGTTTTCATTTTCTACATAGGAGTCTCACATTAATTAACACTAGCGCACTAATCTATATTCCAGTTTCATTTCACAGGTACCATAATATCCTTTTGAATTCTTGTTTTTCTTGAATAAAAAAATCTATACATTGTTATTGACTGAGTCTGATAGATTTGGAGGAATCTATGTTGTGTTCTTAGATATGCATCATATTGAACTGCCTCTTAGGTAACTGAAGTTTGTAAAAGAGAATGTAAACATTTTGGCAAGGAAAAACAAAAAGGAATGAAATATACTGCACCTGCTGGGCTGAGAGCATATTACTGTTGGCTATAATCGTTTTGCTCTTATACAACAATCAGCTCTAAATTACACCTAGAAATTGTCTTTGCTGTGCAAAACTAAAACAGAATTAATAATAAAAAAAGTGGCTACATCCGTATTCTGCAGTACTTTCAGTTTTGACTGATTGGTCAGGTAAGGGAAAGCCACAGTTCTTTATTGCTGAATTCAAATTCAGATTATCAAGTTCTCATCAAAATAATCTCAAAGATCAAAATGTATATAGCTACGGGAAAGAAAAATCAAAGAGACTATTACAACAGCGACATAAGTTCTCAAAACAAAGCAAAGTGCAGAGTTTCAGTAGAAGAAAAATTATCTTGGGAGGTATGATTTGAGTGACGAGTTTGTGAGAAAATATTTACATTAAAGAAACATAAAATCAAAGTTGTCATTTGCATGCATCTAGAGTAAGATCTCAACTGATAAGACCTTAAAAGACATTAGACACAACACTGAATAAAATGACAAAAACCTACGTTAATTTTACTGCTTGCCTCCCAGGGTCTCTCTAACATAAAGTATAATCCTTAGTTATTATTTTACAAAGGAGTTTCTTGCAGTAAATTAATTCTTACATTAAGGTTTGCTCTTCAATGACAGAGATGTTTGCCTCGAAAGTAAGAGAAATAAACTGTGAAACAAACAAAAAAAGGTTTATTCAAATTTTGAATATTTTTTTAATTTATATGTCGTCTTAAACAACACAAGCAGGGAGAAAGATGACAAGACTATTCAGGATCCAATTCACAGGTATTTTTTTCTAATTTTGGTGACATGAAGGAAAAAATATTGAATCGCTTCTTGAATAAGATCTCGCTCAGTATTTGATTTGATATTTAAATAGACGGAAGAAACAGATTGATTAACAATAAAAACAAGATGGTATTAGTTACAAAATAGTGTTTTGGTTGACAGAAGAAAGTTGAATTTGATTAAAGCACCTAGACATTGTAAATTTCAGTCTGACGATCCAGTGAAATTGATTCTGCTGAAATTAGCAAACAGAACTTGTAACGAAAACAAGGTCTTAATTGATTCCATAATGACGGGAAGAACTAAATCAAACTGTTGCACGAAGTTCGGATGTTATAATTACCCAGGAAACCACAGCTTACATGGGAGAATCTCACTTTCATTTTCAAATTCTAATTGAAAGATAACTCAGTATTTCCACATACACTAAGATACTACAACATTTTTGCCCGGAGGTATGGTCGCTAACGTAGAAAGCAAACATTAAAAAGTTTGGGATTCACTGCGGAATGGACTTCGATTTTGTCATTTTGAAAAAGTCGATCAATCATAACACCCGTTGATAGGTTGTAATCGCGACGAAGCGTCTCTTCCTCCAAATGGTAACACTTCTGAAATGCCTCGACGCAGGTGTATATAAGGAAAGATAGGGGCTCGGATTGACCATGCGGTAAGGTGGAAGGCCTTTGATTTTCCAGTCAGTGAAAATCATTGTGTTGCAAATACGCATCGTAACTGCAATTAATTAACATATAGTCACACAAAGGACTGTCAATCGAAAGACACGTGGCTCGACTTTTACTATTATGATAAACAATGATTGCGAATCTATGGCTGCATCGACAATCGACAAAACCGAAGGTAGACTCGGACGCTGGTCTTGGCCGAAGCTAGTCTTGTTTAAATAATCGCAGCTGTATTTGCTGTTGTATTTTACCTTTCGACGTTGTTGTCGTTTCGCTAAAATGAACGTGCTCCCGTCAGAGAATTTTGAGAGCCATAAGATAATTTAATTTCCGAAATGGAAAAGTCCTACAAGTCGATTTCGTGCAAAAACTGCAAAGCGCCAAAAGTCATGAGCCGCTCAAGCCTTACGAAAATAAACCCCTCTAGGTAGAGTCGCTCTATATCTAATTTTTGTCCTTTCTGCGATTTCCTCAAAGGTTATAAACAGCTGATAACCGAGGTTGCATTAAAATTTTATTATTGAAAAATACAACCATCTGCGTGAACCGTCCGCATAAATTTAATCTATATATTATAATATCAAGTATTTTACTACAGATTGTTATAACGGGAGTCTACCGAATACCCACGCCACTAACTTCTCTGATCTAAAAATACACATTATGGCAAACACGGGAAAAAGGCGACTTACCAGCCAAGAAAAAGTAAATCGTAGAGATATTGGATTGTGAAAGCCATTCGCTGATGTCATGTTGGATACTTTGAATGAATTGGCACCAAGCACTGGTGTAGTGGCTTCGCCGAAGCGGCAGGGACCGGTAGATGACATAACTTGAAGGTATTGCTTCAGACATATCTTGAAATAAGTGTCACATGTATCGCTGCATCGCGCTTGTCCTGAATATATTGTACGGCTCCCATCACAGCAAGTGCCATCCGATTTCTCGCCATCGATGTTCTGAATCGAAACCAACTCAATTTCGAATGTGCCCGCGCCGAGAACGGTCTAAAGGTGAAAAAAGAGACGACAACGTGTTTCAGCTGTTTAGAACAAGTGGAGGGGAGGGTAAACGCGAGCGTTACACATGACCAAAACACCATATTTCACCCCAAGGCAGAGCATAAGTTCTAACCTGCACATGAATGAGATGGAAAACGGCTCCCCAAAACAAGCATTTAACGCAAAGCCCAAAAGCCATTGCCAACACTATCTAGATATGAGCCAAGGTTTCGAGATTTGGCAATGTGCCTGATTCGACCGGTGCAACATGTAACTTTGTTTCGCTCTATCACAACCTCTGCAAATCGATCATCGTTCACCGAGTCCAACTCAATGTGAGAAATGGTAAAGACAGATGTAAGCTTTTGTCGGGGGTGCGGTGAATACTAGGAGCATGCGTAGTTTAATTAGTGACGCAATGCGATACCCAAGGGCACACTTATCGCCTCGCTTAAATGATCTTGATTGGTTCTTCTCACTGCCATGGAGGGCTAGTGTAAACACGTTTGCAACAAAAAATTTTCCAGCTTTGCGAAATGAAACTGTTCGCAATCACTTCGCAAATCTGCAAAAGCTGAAATCTTTTACGGCTTTCGCCACGACAGCTCTCGGTTTACTAAGTTGATCTGCATGGGAATAGTCTTTAAACAAGTTGTCTGTTTTCCTTGTTTACTTGACTCATGCGCTTTTTTTGAGCCGTATTCTGGCAATTCTGATAAGCCATTAGACAAATTCATGAATTGTACTGCAAAGACAACACAAACTCACTGGCTATCAGTACCCCAAGTTACAAGGCTTCTGCGAAGTGTGAAGGGATAAAAAATGAAACGACTTTAGTTAACAGCCTCAATTATCGTTTCAGTTTTTCACCTGTAGGCTGTAAGTTCGAGCTCTTAATATTTGACTTCACACTGTCCAAGAAACGCAATTATTGTTAAAACACCTTCGAATTGACGCACTTGAATCGCTTGAAGCGGCAAGCTAACATTTTAGCATGATTTTTATAAACATGTAAAACCAGGCTATAAATGTCTGGGTCGGCTCCGAAATTGTAATGATCGCTTTTTAAAACGAAAACAATAACAAGGCGCGTGCCATTAAGTAAAGAAAGAAGATGCTATCTGGCTGCCTGACGCCAACATGACTTTATAAAACACAAGGAAAACATCTTGCGCGGTTGGAAATGCGACTTCAAAATGTCGGCAAGGAAAACTCAGCAACATGTATAAAGTTGTTTGGCTTTTAAATTTGTGAAGCCAGCCCACCCACCAAGACCGCTAGGAGCGCGCGGGCATATGTCTGTACCCGCCCCCAGTGCATGTGATACCCTCTCTACAGTTATCGATTGATTGATTCATTCGCGCTTCAACAGTTTGTCATCTGAAACCAATGAACCATCTTGTTGTTTTTTTATAGAAACGTGCGCAAAAAGCGCGCTAAATTTCACTGTGCCTAATATCACCTCAGTATTGGAACAACGTGAAATACTTTATCACCATCAGAGATCTTGAATTCATTGATCAGCGTGCCTTTAATGCAAAAAGAAAAACAAGTCATTGAAATTTGACAAGAAAACACTCAAAGTCCACCACTATTTGCATTACCAAATTCAGATATTGATCGCACAAGAGCAGTTGTGCAGTAATAACTCCGTCACGTTACCGATAACCCGAAAACAACATCCAAAATGGAGGCTTATACAATCAGACATATTTCTTTGACGTTTGGTAAAACTAACTAAACTTAAAGGGAAGGTATCTGGAAGTCTGTTTGCCGTTTAACTTTGCATTCGTGTTGCACGTGAGTTCATGAGGATAAGTCGCTGTTGTTACTTCAAGAAGGCGATTGATATCTTCAGCAACATACCACAAACAGTTGTCATGTGGTCATGGTTTCTTTAGTCAGCTAACTAACGATATTTTAAAAAAGACACAACAGCTGTATGTAAAGGAAACCTAAATATGCCGCAAGTATCGAAACAAAGAAATGTGCGAATCTTTTATTGTAAAACTTTTTGTCCACCAAGAACATAAGAAGTCTTTTCCCCCCAAAGCTCATATCAACATGATTAGCACCCGATCCGAGTAGTCTCTACCCTTTAATGAACTTTTCATTTGACTCACATCCTCTGGAAATGAACTAATTCTTTGTTCATACGAAGCAGTTATTCCGTCGCACGGAAGGGTGAAGAAAGAGAAAAACACAGTCAGTTCACATAAACATATCAAACACTTAGGAAACTGTTTTGAAAACTTGCGGCACTTTCATTCAAAAGGTGTGGTTGTGCTAGTTCTTCATTACCAAAGCCCAATGTCTGACATATTGTCTGATTGGTTTGTGCTGCGGACTCAAATATGTATTAATGCCAATGGAACTGTTAATTTAGATCTGAATAGCGTCTTGGTACATAAAATCAAACAGAAGATAAAATCAAGACTTCTGACTTTGAGGATAATAATTTTTGACTTTTAAAAAAGGCGGGAAAAGGAAAACGGAATTCTGGCGCCGACTACCGGGCAAAAAGGGTGTATCAGCCATAGCAAACAATTAGTCCGCTGAACTGACTCCGCCTTCAAAGAATCATTCTTAATGACGCTCGAGGGGTCACAGTTAAAGTGCTCCTTTATGTAAGGAAAGAAGAAGTTAGATAATAAATTACATTGACAAATTTTCTCCATGAAGAAGTGTCAGTTTCAACTCGCAGAATATATTAGAAATATTTATTTTGAATTTGGCCGTTCATTTTCAAACGCAAGCTGTGGTAACAATAATCCATTGCAAATGTAACTTCCAATTGCAACACAGTACTCTAGAATAATGTACATTTTGTCCTTGGCAAGATACCGTTTCACGTTGCACTAACAAACAAATTGGCTTTGTTTTCATAATGTATTACAAGTGTTAGTTAAAACGTGTTCTGTGATGTCGATTTATCTCGCCAAAAAACCCCAGTATATATGTGTTCCACTCTATCATTTCTGACAGTTTCCACCAGCTCAAGTTTACCATACTGTATTTGATACTTTACAATGTCGTCAATATTTCCCTTCCAGCATAGAAAAGAACAAATATTTTGTTTTTATAAAAGCACAGTATAAATTATGTACTTATTTTCCCGAAAGTATCTTGCTTCCAAGTTATTTGTTTGTTTGCTGAAATCGATACTAGATTTTTTTAATGCATATATAAGCCTTGCAGTGCTGAACTAACAAAATATTTATGTTGTTATCGCCGCAATCTTTTGTACGTGCGATGGAAAGCGAAGGTCTCAAACAAACATGATGTGGTTTTAATTCGAACAAAAACACTTCTTAACTTTAAAAAAACGACAGTTTAGTGGAAATTAGACAAATGGACTACTTAAAATGGGGCCAACCAATAAACAAAGTTAACATGTGGCATTTCATGCAAATTTGTCCGCGTATTTGCATGAAAATTAAAGGCTGTAAACACGAACAAAAATCTAAACAATGGATCATCAGCTATTTTTCTAAAACAAAGAGAACACATGGTCATAGCATAATAGAAATGACCTGACAAACAAGCTAACTTCAACAGCACGCACGACTTCTTCCAGCAATTAAACTTAAATCGAATAGTTTATCACAAATTAAAATTATATTATAAATATATACTTCAATTTTGAGCATGGCATGGACGAAATGCTTTGTCAAAGCAAGATTCGACCTTGCAGCGCGAGTGGTGTGTGGTTGGTATGTAAGAATAGCTGTGAACAACCGCATGGTATTAAAATTATCATTTTCAAATTAATTGCCCTCAAATACTTTGATAAGCGGCGCGTGCCACCGCTTATGTGTTTTTAAGCTTTTTTTTAGTTTTGTCTCACAAGGAACTGAGTATTTCCTTGCTCTGAGAGTAGTCTGCGTAACAGGTTGATAGCGGGGCGATTGTACGGTTACTTTTTTGGTATGGTGTATTTCAGAAACTCTGTGTGAAGGCATGCAAAGTTTACTCGTGAGCCACCAACCGAGGCCAATTACCACGTGGCCCATTTAAGCATTGCGCAAGTAATACGCGTGCCGAACAAAATGTATTGTCATGTAAAGCTGCCAGGACACCTGTTCGGGGTGGAGTTGGAATTGAGTTTTCCAAAAAGATGCTCAAAAGGTATAATTTAATAAACCAGATCAAGCGTCAAAGTTCGCAGAGAATAACACAGAATCAAAGGAATGTAGTTTAAATGAAGTGGGTTGAGTTTGAAAAATCGATGTTCGTTGGCAGAACTGAGAAAGAACATAGAGACTCCCGGCCACCGCTGTGCTTCAGTGAGTTTTATATGGCAGCAAACATCGGGCATCAGGCCGTCTTTTGTCTTTGACAAAAGTTTGAGCTTCAATGCAGCAATTAGCATTAAATGCTTACTACATTTTAATGAGTGTCTGAATCCATCATACGCACGCTGTGCCATCAGATTTACCCAACACGTGCCAACACAACGCTTTTTTTAAAAACAAAATAAACAAACGCTTCGTGCTGTTAGTCAATAACTATATGATTGGTATTTCAGTTACAGAAGCTGTGGTGACAAGAATAGATGCAAAATGTCCATTTCTAAAGCATCATTCTCAACTTAACATTTAATTTTGTGTTGATCTCGAGCGGGATAATGTCAATGATCGCCACGCGTCAAAATGTTTAAGGTTGTTTGTCATGATCAAAGTATACTGTATAGGCATGCGTCTGATAATGTAACAAAGACTAAAGGTCAGAGCTCGCAGTTAATTAGAATACCGAAAACTTCAGGAAAAAAGCTACCATAACAATTCCTCATGAAAACAAGCCCTCCATCCCACCAGGAAAGAAGCCTTGAACACAGAGGCACCTGTTAAACTACGGGCGTATTTTCCTAAGGTAGATGTCAAACTCGTCGTTTCTATTATGGAAGTACTTATGTTAAAAAAAAGTTGAAACATCCGTTCTCGTTTAACTTTTTTTCCTGTTCGATTCTCGGCATGGGTCAATGGTCCCGTCGGACCCATTGGGCAAATATTACCGACTAAAAACTAAGTGGCGTTTTTCATGCGCTGAACATATCTATCAAACTTGGATCTGTTCGAGTTTTAACTGGAGTTGCTTCTAAATTGGCCGGCAACGAAAAACTAACTGAACAACTCAACTTTCAAATTGAGATCGGTATATGCATTTGTTGCCATAATTCACTCTATAAATTGTGGTGTCGTCCCCTGGCGCTCGTCTCACCGAGTCACTGCCAAATGAGCAACTCAAGTTGGACTTTGCCGGCATAATGGGATATAAGTTAAGTTTAAGTTTATTCCGTTTCTTGGTAGCACGAGTCAGAATATCATTAATAAATAACATAGATTAATTAACTGTTATTTATCAATGATATTCTGACTCGTGCTACTAAGAAACGGAACAAACTTATATTAAACTTGAATGAGCAGCTAACGACAAATGCCTTTACATGGGAAACTTTGTTTGTTTTTTATCCAAGTATTCATCTAATCTCTCACTTGTTTGTACAAGAAACAAAACCAATTCAAGTCCCTTGCCGCTTCCTATAGAGCAAAGCAGAATTATCTTTATACTTGGAAATACAAAATTTGAAATAACTGTGACCAATTTACAACAATCAAGCATGCGGACTTTGTGTCAAAGTTTGCAATAAATGACTACTATTGGTACTAAAGCAAAAACACAGACAAAAAGATCGGACATACAGAACTGGTATTAATGTATCTTGGTAGGATGAGATCGCTGCTTTCAACGAGAGCACCTTTTCTAACAAAATCAGATGCAACCTTTATAACATATGTCTCAAAAACTAAATAAGCACATCCCCAACTTTTCAACGGTACTTTCTGCCATCTATGTTTAAAACATCATTGTTCAACTATAGCCTGATATACCATTTTATACTAGAAGACTGAGCTTTGAAAAGACTGTTTTTCTGCGTTGGTGAGTAAGCTGTAAATGGGTTGGTTGATATGGTATGTTTTTGCCCTTGAGGTTTGGTGTATAGCTGAATTTCGAGCGTTGGTCGTTCGTCATAGCAGACTGAGGGATTGTGGGGGCAATCCTCAGCCTGCTCCGACGAAGGGCTCACGCTCGAAATGTCAGCTTTTCACCAAACCTCTCGGGCGAAAAACTTACCATATCATTATCAACCTTTGTTGATCAAAACACATTTGTACGATTTCATACTTTGGGGAGCTGAAATATGGAACTTTGATCTTGTTAGGTTCGGACGAAAGCATCCTGATTTTTAGTTGGATATAAAAGATGCAAACAAGCTCTATTTCCCGCTCAGGTCTATTTATGGCAGTAGCGGTTACCAACGACAACGACAAAACTTGTTGCAGGGATTTTTACGGCTACAACACATAAAATTGGTAAACGTTTGTCAACTTTTGTGACCAGATCGCAGCCAATTCGGTGGCAAAGAAAATAAATTCCCCTTAGGCCTTACCCTGAAAGAAAAGAGTGTTTCATCCTAAACGTTTGCAAGACGTGAACAAAATTACAGGTGAACCTAGCTAGGTTGCTTGAGCTCAAAACTGGTTCTTTCACGGCTCAACGCATGATAAAAGGTTTGTTTACGGAAAACTACATTTCAAGCTAAAATATCTACAAACAGGTACAGTTCGGATACTAGTCTAAGTTTTTAACGAGGTAAAATGTACGGATGGTCTGTTTTATGCGGCGATTAATTTGGATTGTAATTATTTGTCATGTATTACCTTGATCCATATTTGCAGGCCGCGGAGTTCGCAAAGTAAGAAGGTGGTTACATCGAACCTTAACAGTTCAAAATGATAGATCAAAGATTTTCTTGGAGAATTAAGATGTTTTCCTCAAAAAGTGTTTGGTTTAAAATTTTTTGGATAAATAATATAAAAATTAACTTCTAAAAATGAGAAAATCCGGCCATTGATTCAGTAATGAAACAGCCCAAATTTCAAACAGGGTTAGGCAGGAAAGTAGTATAATAACAATGCTGGTAATCGCCCTATTGAGGTGAGATGTGTTGGGAATTCCACGCTCTCATTCTTATTTTCCCTATCGGTTGGACAAAGGTCTGGTTGGAGGAATGCCCAAAATGTTACAGGGATGGATGTAGTACAAATTGCCTCTAGTACAAAGACAGCCGAGTATTTTCTTAGGTTATATATAGTTTTGATGGCTACGGAATTTCCCAGCTTAGAAATCGGGACAGGCTAGAACACTGATCTGTCACTTCACTCTGAGGTATCCAAACAACTGGCAGAAATTTGACATTTACTAATCAATACTTTCAGGGCTTCGATAGTAAAACGTTTCCTGTCTTTCAAATATAATAAGAATTTGAGTTGAATCAACGCTCATATTTGGCTTTGAAGCAAGAAAGTTATTCGCAAATATGTAGCCCCTATGGGAAAACCGTGGACAAATTATGAGAAGCTTAAAGTGGCTCGGCCGATTGTTTTTCTTGTGCGCAAAAATGGGTTTTTTATATGCTTGCGAGAAGAACAACAACAGGATGGGCAATAGATACTTAGATTCTATGATTCAGGTAAGGAACAATTTCGGATCAGCTTTTCAGTAAAAAATAATCAACACTAGATAATTTGAGGCCTTTCTAAAACTTCTTACGCATATAAATGTCGCGGCTCAGTAAAAACGTTTTCGGCTCATCTTCTTGCACAACTGCTAAAACATACACGCCCTCATTATTACCGACACTTAGGTCAAATAACTCTCAACAAAGTAACTCCTATAAATATAAAAACGGGATCGAAACAGGAGTTTGTTGAACCAGTTTAAATTCACAATGACTTTCGTGATATTTACGAAACCAGTCGGTTAATTTTTCCTACGATTTTTTTTAACTATTTTAAGATTTACTAATGTTATCATTGCTAAGCAATCCTGGAGATCGGTCGGTCTGCTTTATGCTGACCTCGATCAAATAGAGTACAAAAGCCATCTCGGTGTCTGAAAAATTAACAGACCAGCGCCCGGCTTTCCAACAAACCTCAGGGAAGCGATGAACGGTTGCCTAGCAACTACAGCAGTTGTAAGTTTTCTTTACCCAAAAATTCTCTAGCCTATTACTTTCGTAATGAAAAATTCTCCAATAGATTTCACAATTTATGTCCCTATGAATGTTCTTAATTTGTATTCCTATGTATGTCCTCGATTTGTTCCCATATGTCCGATATGTGTCCTTATTTTATGTTCCTATGTATGTCCTTAATTTATGTTCCTAAGTATGTCCTTAATTTATGTTCCTATGTTTGTCCTTAATTTGCGAGTACGTCCTTGATTTATGTTCCTATGTTTATTTCCCTATGTATATCCTCAATTTTGTTACTACATATATACTCAATTTATGTTCTTATTTATGTCTTCCATATATGTTACTTTAAGTAATGCTCTAATTTACTCAGAGTAATATTTTTGAAAAACAAAACTGTCAGATTCTCTAAACTTTTGTTAAACAGAAGCATATAGCATATAGCATTGCATCTCAGGTCACCGATTTGCAAGAGTAAAGAAGCGTTTGCCTTACAACAGGGACCGCGGAGCAGGGGGGCCGGGGGGGCACGTGCCCCCAATATTTTTAAAATTTTAAAGAGTTAGTAAGAAAAAGTGTCTTGTGCCCCCCCCC
>JAOBYH010243299.1:0-16981 GCA_025403525.1 Umimayanthus kanabou | reverse complement strand
TTCCACTTCTCTAACTGTGCCAGGACAACCTTCGCCTCGGTTTCATGTAGAGGCTTGGTTACCTTTCAGGAACTGTGGGATGGACTATTGACTATTTATCGATTTTTCCTAATATAATATTTAAGAGTTAACTAAACAAAGTTGAATAAAGGTTGTGGTTGACATCTACAAACATTCTTTAAACGTTTTAACGTTTGAAAAAACCTACCAACCTCCACTTCCTACTCGGCTGCACTATGCTTACCTTAAGGTACTACTAGTAGAATAGGTACTCGCATATCTTGTATGACGTCACATTTTACACTATTTATTCTTGCACAAGAAGTGACGTCACACATTACAATAGGTACTTGCAGCAGAAGTGACGTTACATTTAATAATATGTGAGCATGCACCAGAAATGACGTTACATTTAATGCTATGTACTCACACAGAGACACCACAAGTGACGTAAAATTTTACAATAGGTACCCTTCTTCTTTCGGGTTTTCCTCCTACTTCCCTTTCAGTCTACATATGTTATTTGAACAAATCCTGCTTTTACTGAATCACTCAACATCCACTCAACAGTTAATCAGCTGCTGCAACAGAACTTCGAGCTTCCCGTGAGTGTGTACAGCAACCTTGGGCCAACACATTGAACACTCAGTGAGTGTGTACAGCAACGTTGGGCCAACTCACTTAACACTCGGAAGATAAACAATTGCAACAAAAGCCAATCTTTTATTTTTTTTTTTCCACTCAGCGCTCGTTCATTTTTAATCCTAGCTTTGGAACTGATTTGCGAGAAGTTGTGTTTTGTTCTCTTGCGCTGTGCAAATGACGCGCCGAAAAGACCCACAACAGAAAGGGCCCGGTTGATTGAGGTTGGTTGGGGCTAATCCGGGGTTTTAACTTCAACCGACGAGTCGGTTTACTTCTTTATAGACAGATTACGGTCGATACTTCGGGTTTACGTTACTAGGTTTTCTTGGAGTGTGATGGTATTACTTTCAAAGAACCAGATTACATATTCCTTGTTGAAGAAAGAAAATATATTGTAACTAACTCTCCAACAACCGGGTCTAGAGATGCTTTACAACCTGTTCCTTTTTAATTAGGTTAAGCCAGCTTTTAATTTACTTCTTATTGTTGTTTTCTATATACATTTAGTCCACTTTCTTACTTAATTTCCACTTTTGGCTTCTCACATCCTCGCTTTTCGCCTAGCCGGTTTACTACGTGTCACACATTGTATGAGGAAAAGCACATATTGTTGTTGGTGGTTTTATTTTGTGTCAGAATCAAGCGTCAAAGTAAAGCTTTGTTCCATTTTGCAGCTAAGTTTTGTAAAACAGGATTGATAAAAGTTCACTCATGATCAGTTGTTGTCAATACCATAAATTGGCTGCCCTTCAAGTGTTTCAGGCGTCCTGGGCCCGGTTGCTGGAAAGTGGGTTAAGTTTAACCAATGATTAGGCGAAGTTTTCAACCAAGATTCCTTTTATCTAGAAACAATCTTTCTAAAGTCTTATTGAAGTACACTCCATGGAAGCAAAATTACGTAAACCGGAAATGACAGCCCAAATCAATCTTTAAGGAAGTAAACCCAATCGCAGGTTAAAAATTTAACCCTTGGTTAGAGCTAACCCACTGTCGAACAACCGGGCATCCTTTTGTTCAACGCCACCTTACTCTCTCAAATCAGTCCCCTCCGGCCCCTGCACAATAAATGAGAAACCCCTAAGGATCAGTTATATCGTTTTATTATGGGTATGCATTTCAATTAATATGCAGGATTACACAACATAATCTATTCTGCAAAACTCGAACTTTAAAATTTGTTGTTTTGACACGGTTAAAAACTTACAGACAGCGATGTATGAATGATGTAGCAATATTTCCTTTTCAGTGGTGCGTTGCGCTTTTATATTACAAAATTATTTTATGCTTTTTGTAGACTGCTTTAACTAAAAAATAACCTAATTTCATTTAGAATTTATATGCTGTTTTAGATAATGTAAAAATGACGCGGGTTTACCCGTATAGCTCTTTAAAGTTGAAATATATTTAAATAAACAATGAATCGGCTCACACTGTACAAATTTAAACATATTTTAAAAAATGAATTGGCTTGTACTGTAGAGTTCTCTAATATTTTAGCTAAAAATGTCTTGATCCAGTTCGAAGAGTCCCGCCTCTTCGCAAAGCTCTCCAAAGACGTTTTCATAAAGCCTCTTGGCATCTTGGAGCTGTCTGATCCTCGCATCTTTTTCCCGTACAGCTTGTAAGAGCTTCTGCTCGTTGTTACTGGTTGATGGGGACAGGAAGGTTTCTCTGGGTTCATTTTTCACCTCATCTGAGAACGTGACCTTCAGAATACGGGATAGGTACAAAAGAAGCATGTTAAGGTTGTAATGGCAATTGAAATTACCGTTTCTATTCCAAAGAACGCTTTCCAAACTTCCTGCTTATAGGGGCGGCGTTCAATAGCGAGAGATGCTCACTTGCGTGCGAGGTTGGCACAGTTGGCAAGCTCTCTGACTGCCAACCAGAAGGCCCCGGGTTCAATCCCCGGTCTGGTCGAGGGTTGAACTTTGGGCGACCTTCTTTCGCCACACCGTCCGTGAGCAGGACGTTAATCCGTTGGTCTAGTCTCTTGACATTCTATCGGGGGACTTAAAAGAACCACACACTTGTCGATAATAGTAGACTGATGCTGATGTTGTGGTCTGTTAAATGAAGCGGTAGACACCTAGATTGGGACTCAGTCCCGTTCATGTCCAACCCCTTTGGACAATAGGTCCCAAATAAAGTTGTTAAAATGAAAAAATAGAGGTAATTTTTCAATTTTCTCGTGACTTCTAGTTTAAACACGGTACTGGTATAAATGCAGTTCGCAGCCAAGAAGTCTATGAGCTGCCCTTTACAAACTAAAACGGTCATAAAACTACTGCAATCAATTTTCACAAGAGTGGCGGGATATAGCTTTGCAAAAAGAACCACAGAATTTTGAGCGAGGATCTGTGTTTTTAAATTTTTGCAAATTCAGCTTTAAATGGTTCTTATTTTGTCAATGAAAAAATATGGATGTGACATAGAGGTAGATGTTGAAATTGTTCTTAAATTGTTAAATTTCGCAAAACTAAGCCTTGGACATCTCACAACATAATGTTTGTTCTTAAATGAACCAGAGTTTACGTGACTTTCTTGGCACTTTCAAGACTAAAATTCCTCAAACAAAACTACATTTTAGTATTACCAAAAAGTAGAGCATAGCGGTTTTTAAACACTTTTTTGTTCCAAAACAAACCATAAGCTGTTAATTCAAAGGAAGGCATCTGCTCAGCATAAAAGGGAAAGTGAATGGGAACTCGTTTGCCAAAAACTTGATCACCGACTGGACAACCACTTACCCTTCACCAATACAGGATACAATTAATGCAAGAGAAACTAAATTACGTACATTTCAATTTTAAGACCACACCTACAAAAAGACACTTGCTTCTACATCTGTGCGTGACTGTGAAATTTTCTTCAATACCGTGCAGTTAGCTATTTTTCTTGTATTAAAATAGTACATGTTCACCTAAAACCTAAATTGGCAATGTCACCGGAAACTTGATTTGTTTGAAAAATTCGGAAATGATCGGAATATGTAAGATTATCGAAAGTCTTCGGTAACATTCAGAAAGCGTCCAGTAACGGTACATGATCGGAAATCTTTGGAAAATCGGAAGTCTTCGCGAATTCTTCGAAACACTTCGGAAAATCTTCGGAAATCTTCGGGAGATCTTCACTGAAAAAGTGTTCAAAAATGTTTGGAAAGATTTTTCGTAAATTTCGAATTTTCTTAAAAAAACTGTTATCCTCTGTACCTGTGGCCAGTATAAAAGTAAACACTACTTAAGTTCTTGAAAAAGTAATGAAAAATTATTTGATGAAAGTGACAACTACTCGTGGTATTACGCTACTTTCATAAAGTACTCGTGCTTTTTTCATCAGTTTTCTTCAAACGGTCGTCGTCGGTGATGTTTTCTATATTTACCTTTTTTCATTGGAAAATTGCTGCAAAGGATTTTTTTGTAAACTGAAACATGAATCTTTTCGAGCGACCTTTGTAATTTCTGCAGTGCAAACGCTGAAGCATCCAAACACATGTATTGGAGTTGCGAGCATTCACAAATGCAGGGCAGCATGCTTCCACAATGCAGGAAATGTTATTTTAGAGACCGTATAGTAGTTAAAAAGGTTTCGGGGGAGAATGCCCCCGAAGCCCTTTAGAAACTCATAAAACTTCCTACATGTTATTCAGTCTTTGGCTGCATATTTTAGATTAATAATAAACTACTTTACTGAATTAACTTGATGCTGCCATAGCCGGCCCCAACAATTTTGACCTTGCTACGGTCCTGAGGTGTTTAGAAAAGCGTTTTTGATTGGCTCACAATATCAATATGGTCTTGCAACAAAAGCAGCTTTGTTTTCAAAGTCAATGTGTTCCGGTTTAGTCCATTCGCACTGTAAAGTAAACTTAACTCTGCTCTTTTCATAGCAATGCCTCAAGTCCATGAATTGTATCAAACCTTTAGAGGAATATAAAGACGGCCAAGATTGTCAAAGTAACTTACTCGTTTGGGTATCTTCTCTTGGATTTGCTTCATCCGTTGAACCTATCAAAAGGCCATTAGTGAAGTACAATTACTAAAACAGAAATCTGATAGCTCAGCTAGTGTTCACATTTACAAAACGAGAAGTGAAATTAATAGCACAATATTGTTTGAAGGAAATCATTTTATTGCAAGAAATACTCGGCTAATTTAAATTTTGCAATTTTAAGGCAGCTTTTTATTTTGTCTAGTTCTTAGAATTTGCATTAGTTGGAAACAAAGGGATACTAATTTCGTTTTGCATTCTCGAGATTTTAACCTTTTCAACCACAAAAAAAACTTTTGACAAAAATGCTCTATGATGAAGTACTTTGTTTCAGCTATATTCAAATATAAAGAACGCGAATATGGTCAACCAGTACAAGACAATGTCCATGTTTTATTTTTTCAAAAAATTATTAAATTTAACAAGCAGAAACGCATATCCGTATTTCTTTTGAAATTAAAAAACGACTGTTTGAAACTTTATCACTGCTATTTTGCAACAACGTCCAAATATAGCACAAGCACCATTTTTAGTTTCCAAAACAAACAGTAATTATTGTTGATTAACAGCTTTAAGTTTTGATTGTATCCTTTTTTAAACCACTTGTGATTACTGCAATCTGATTGGTTCCCAACAGCAGTGATTTCAGAATTAGTCGCACTCTTTTGAATCTATAATCGCACTGTTTTCGACATCCAATCACAAAGCAGAAAATGATGAAACAACCAATCGTGTTCAAACGTTAACTTAAAACCATTATCTTTTGCTTGTAAAAAAGCGATTTCAAAATGAATATAATTAATTGATAACTGAACTTCGTGTCGTGTAATTTTGGTCTTAAATCATATTTGTGACTTCACATCGATTTACGCGTATGATGTCAAACCAAATTGCACTCCGCTCAGTTCAATTACCAATATTAAGCTACCGTTATAACAACAATAGTGATATAAAAGACAATGAATTATGTAAACTATACTAAAAGAATTATATATATTAAAGAAGAGATGTCAAATCAGCTAGAATGTTTCTTTAGAGATATGTGAAAGTGTAAATACTACACATGTTAAATTTAATAAATTTCAAAACTACAGCGATTTGTTTGTTCAAGAGTTGATTGGGTACCTTTGCTTTTTCACTAGCCATGACGTCCTGGAAGTTTGTTTCAATAGACTCAAGCTTCATTGTAAGCCGCTTGATTTCGCTCTTCAGATGCTCATTGTCATCTTGCAGGTCTAGCTTCTCCCACTGCAAGGCTCTCATGGCCTCTTCGTTTCTACTGGAATCCTGAAACGTACACGTAACCATGCCAACAGAAAACATAAATTCCAGGATATGAAGATGTAAAGTCGTAAACGAAATTTTCGGCAGCTTAACCTTACCGTTACTGCGCTTTTTGTATCACAAATATAAGCGGTGTGAGCTTGGGTTACACTAGAGCCCAAGTATCAAAGTTACGAAACTGCGCGGTTGCAAGCTTTCCGACAGAACGTTTTCGACAAGTTTTAAAGAAACATTTGTATATTGTTTAAATTTTACACAACTTCGGATAAATTTCCGGGAAAATTCGGAAACTGGCCGAGCAAGAAAAAATACATTGAGGTCCTTGTGCCTAATCTGTTACATGTCAATAATAACTTGGAACCCAGGCTTACGTTTCCAATAAAGTAGTTTTATGAGACCACGAAAACAAAAACTGGAACATGTAAGGTTTTTTGTTATTTACTTATCCTACATCACACACGGCACTCGTGACCAAACACAGTAACGAATTTTGTTCCCTACAGAGATTGCTCACAACCATATCAAAGGTTTCTAATAGAAAATTTTGCTAATTAAAACATACTTACAAGGGAATCCGCTGGACTAGTTGCGCGATGCACTTTCTCCACCATTGCTCTTTTCATCTGTTCTTTTTGCACTCGCGACTCGTACTTGCTCTTCAAATCTTCTTTCTCTTTGACAAACCTGCTTTCAATATTTTCCTTTTCTTTCTCAAATTCCTCTTCAATATTTAATCTCTCCCTTCGGAACTGAGATTTAAGTTCCCATTTCTGTTGTTTGAGTTCTTCGTTTTCTTTTTGTAGTTCAGCAATTGATTCTTCCAACGGTCTTTTCTCTCTCGTCATCTTTTGTAGCATTTCTTCTTCTAGTTTTGTTAGAATTTCCTTCTTGTAATTGGCAATGCTTTTTTCAATAACTTTTTGTTCGTTGTTACTATGGTCTTGATTGTAAACTCGATCTTGAATCAACTTTCTTTTTTCCTGTAAAGTGTTTACTTCCCGACGAAGTCCCTGCATTGTTTCTTCAAACTTGTTCTTTTCCTTTTCTAACTTTTTCTCGTACTCTTGTTCTATACGTTCTCGAAGTCCTCTGTTATCATTCTTCTGAGCTAGCTCCAATGATGCAACCTCATTTTGTGGTCCCCTTTGGTTGTCTGTTTTAGTAAGCTGAAGCTCCAAATTTTTATTTCTTGTTTCTACAGCGTTTAATTCGTCCCTTAAATTTTCAATCAATGCTTCGCGTTTAGATATTTCATTAGAAACACTCAGAGAAAAATCTTCTTGCAACTTTTCTACTAAGTCTGTTTTGCATCTGTCAAAATTAATTTTCATTTCTGCTTTTTCTTGTTCGCAAATTTCTTCAATCTCAGTCTTTTCTTTTCTGTGAATGTGTCTGAGTTCTTTCCTCTGGTGTTTCAACTTCACAATTTCTTTGAGTAAATTTTGTACAGTACTTTCAAGCAGTTTCTTTTCCTTTTCATGAGTATTAATGAGCTCTTCCTTTTCGTCCTGCATTTTAGAAACAATGTTTTGTTTCTCTTCTTTGAATTTTTCAGCACTTGCTCTTAAATCATTTTCGACAGCTTCAATATCATTTTCGTGCTCTTTGGCAACATGTGAAAGCATTGCTTGAAAATCTGCTTCTATTTCAGATTTTTTTGCTGAAACTTCTTCAGCTATTGTTTTCTTGGCGCTACTTTGAATGCCTTCCTTTTCCTTCTCAAACGCGTCAACAAGTTCGTGTTTCTCCCTTGCAAAATTACTCTCCATGTCGAGTTTTATCTGATCCAATGTCTTTCTGTGTTCTTCATCTTTTGCTTTAAGGTCATTGTTAAATGCATCTTGAAGACGGTTTTTCTCTTCCAAAAACACTGCTGTCATTTCTTTCTTTTCTTCTTTATGGCTGTTTTCCGATTCATCAATAGTGTTCCTAAGTTTCTCCTCACTTACTTTGTGTTCACCAAGAGTGAAATCAAAATCATTCTTCATGCGTTCTTTTTCTCGTAAAAATTCAAGTTCTAAATCTTGTTTTACATGCTCTCTTTCTCGATTCAAAGCTTCATCAAAATCTTTCTTTTGTCTTTCTGCTGTTGTTCTCTCTAACTCCAACTTGTGAGTAAGTATTTCAATTTCTTGATTCAGTTGATTTTCTAGTTTTTCTTTTTGTTGTTCTAAATCAGAAACCTGGCTTTGATATCTTTTTATAGTTTCCGCAAGCATTTCTTCGTTTTCGTCCAATTGAGTTTTTAACGATTCATTCTTCTGTTTTTCGTATAAATATTTTTCATCTGCTAGTCCCTTCTCTTTTGCAATTTCACTTTCAGTCTGTGCATTCAGCTTGTTCAATTTATCAACTTCTTCCTGCAATTCATCAACTTTATTTTTTAACTCTTGATTAGCATCTTTTTGTTCGTCAAGGCTTCGTTCAGTTTTCTCTTTGTCTCTTTTTAGATTCTCAATTTCAGTAGTGGTCTGTAATTCCTTGTCGTTTTCTCTCATCAAGTTTGCTTTCTTCATTTCATTCAATTCATCAGTTTTTTCCTTTAGCTGCTTGTTTACGTTTTTCGCTTCCCTCTCCAAATCGTCATTTTTTGTTTTCAGTACACTGATCTCATGTTCTTGTTTACCGAGCTTGTTCTCATCTTCCTTGATTCTTCTCTCTTTAGCTTCTACTACCCCGGCGTTTTCGGCGATTGTGTTTTCTAGTTCATTTGAAAGCTCGACTTTGCTCTCTCTAAGTGCCTTGGACTTCTGCTTTTCTTGCTGGAGTTCATCCTGAAGATATTTATTTTGTTTCTTGAGCTCGTACTCTTCCTTCAACTTTTCTTTTAAACTACGTTCATCGTCTTCATGATCAGTATCTTCATCGGCGTGCTTCATCTTTAGGCTGACAATATCTTGTAATAGATCTTGCACATCTTTTTCAAGTGCTTTTTTATTTGTTTTCTCCTCATCAAGCTCTGTTTCTAGTTCGTTTATTCTTGTTTCAAAATCTTTTGTAGTGTTATCACTTTTATGTTCAACATCATCTCCTTCCAAACTTTGGATTTTGTTTTCGTACTCTTGGATAATCTCCTCTAGTGTATTACCCTCTCTCTGTAATGTCAATAACGCATTGACACACGGCGCATCTCCTAGATCTCTGCCTGCACCCATTCTCAAAAGATCGTTTGTCAAGTTCTTGCCGGCTTTAGTTGTAAGGATGTTAAGATCATCAGCCAATAGTGTCAGTTGGCCCTTTTCTTCTTTCCCCTTTTCTATCTCGTCTTCATAAGACTCCAAAATTTCAGCTATGGTTTGTTGTTCTTTTCCCATCTTGTCAAGTGCTTTCAGTTTCAAATTCGTATCGCTTTTGTCTTCACTATTCTCTTGTTGGCTTTGAAGAATTTCATTTGCGAGGTCATGCCCAAGTTTACCAGTCAGAAGCTCAACATCCCTCTCGTTTGCCTTAAAGTTGTTGTTTTCCCTTCTCAGCTGTATCAATTCAGCTTCGTATCCAGCAACTATTTCTGCCAGATTCTTGTCTTCCCCATACATGGCTGCTGTTAGCTCTTGCGGGAATCTGTGTTCTACATTCTTTGGTTGTGATTTATCAAACTCTAAGATCTTTTCCTTTAAGTCATGTCCTACCCATTCACCAAGTTTTGCAAGGTTTGTTTCAAGTTTACGAATGTTATCTTCATAGTCTGTAATTACTTTAGCAAGGGGAATTCCTTGCTGATCCATAATTTGCAGTACAATCAATCCACCCTTTCCTTGATCCCCTTTGCTTTTGTCAGTCAGTTCTTGACATAGTTCTTTGCCAACTTTCAAAGACAGTTCATCGAGTTCTTTCTTAATTGCTTCTTTCTCTTCTTCCTTTTCCTGAAGTTTGTCTTCATAATCTGAGACTAAGAAAGAATCTTGTTTTCCGCTAACACTCGCTTCCTTCAGTTTATTGTGTTCGTCGTTAAGTTTTCGTAAGTCATCTTCGTATTCCTTTAGAATCTCGGCCAAAGATTTTTTCTCTTCAGCAATGCGTTTCGCAGCACTTGTGCTATATTTCGTTTGTGGGCTTTTGTCATCTTCTTCACCGAGATGCAATAGATCCTCACTTAATTTGCTTCCAATCTTTGCAGACAACACATCGAGTTTGTGCTGCAAATCTCGCTTTTTTTGTTTCTCATTCTTGATTTCATCCTCGTAGTTTGACAAAGCTTCGAGGACGGACCTGTTATTTTTATCCTTATCTATAAAAGAAATATACCAAAGATATATGTTAGTATATTGTCGTAAGTGTTCAGTACTTTCACTCAGAAATGTTGCTGAAACGCGGCACTAACCGTGAATAATGGTTGATAGGTATATTGAGTGTTCATTCTATATAGCAAAATCCCAAAACGAAACAACAATTTTGTTAGTAAAGAAATCAAGAGTAAGCCAGGCACTTCTTTATTTTCTAATTTCAAAATGGACGAGTTAGAAAAAAGTTGGGTTTTTTTATTACTTTATGAAAGTTCAGGAACATCTTGGTAAAAATTTACCAGGTTCATCTTTATTATAATCGTACCGTTTAGTTTGTAATTTTTTTTCTAGGCCAATTTACATTGTATTCGAGAAGTAATTTCTTATTTGTACGTACCGCAACTCTAAACTTTATGCCAATAGCGGAGACAAGTATCATCAAGTTCTTCGCTTTTGCCAAAAAACTTTATTTGCTCTTAACTCGGAAGATACAGATAGGATTAGCATCGAAAGAAAGTCCACTTTTTTACCAGAATACGCTTTTAAAATATTAAATGCAAATGAGTGGCAAATGACACGGCAAGGCGGCTTTTTGCTGCTTAAAAAATCAGCTAATGCATCGCTGAGTTCACTTTAGAGGCCATTATTGGACATTGTAATCAGTTTGTTGATCTTTTACAAAGTAACTTGCATGCTTCGCAGTCCAAACTTTGCATTCAAAAAATGGTGTTACTTTGCTCCTCGCTTAAACGGTAACGTTTTGTCGCTAAGGAGTTCCACAAGGTAGGTTTTTTCAGTGATTGATATCCACACAAGTTACAAACGTAGAGTAGCGCGCAAACAACATCAGTTGATATCATGTAAGGGCAAAGTATTGGGATGCATCTTGCGCTGCGTTTCGTTGTGAACGTCTGCCAGTTAATACGCTTTGGACAAGTCTTTCGCGCGGAAAGTCGCTCTACTCCGGTCAATGCGCTTTGTTCTTGTGGGTGCTTTCGCATCTGTCAGGGGGTTGCGCAGAAAATAACGGAAAGATCTTTGTACTTCTTGCTCGCTTGCTGAAAGTTGTGCGTTCCAATAATCCTCTCCCATCGCCAAATCTCGCGTTAATATTATAGGTATTATAAATATAAGTTTACCTGCTATGTTTTGCAGAATCTGGTTCTTGGTTGACAAGCTCGTGAGCTCACTCCCTTGTTCCTCAAGTACTTCAGTGAGGGTCTTGCTTTCTGCGGCCATTTTGCCCAGAATGCTACCAGCGAAGGTCTTCTTGCCTAATGTTGTTGTTTCTGACTGTTCTTGCTTCGTCGTTTCCATATCAATTATTGCGTTTGCTAGATTGCCTCCCATTCGTTTTTCCAAAACTGTAAGCTTATGTTGTATACAATCGCTTGATTCTTTTAGGTTCTGCAAGTGTTCTTCATTGCTTCCACTACCACTTTTGTCTGTCAGATTGTTCTTGTTATCCCAACCGTCTGTTTGTTGTTGCTTATCTATCATAGTTACTTCTTCGACAGCTGCAGGGAGTATCATTTCCTGAGTTCTAACTGGCACTGCTTGTAATGATTTTTCTTCATTTCGTGTTTGATTTTCTTCTTCGGGAACACCCTTACTGTCTCTGTCCGAAGATTGGACATCTTTTGTGCTTATGGTGCTGTTTCCCATTCTCGCACTTAACCGCTTTAATTCATTTTCTGACTTCTCAAGCTTAGTTTGTGCATGTCTTAACTTTTCTTCATATTCTGCCAAGATGTCGTGTTTCGTTACATTTTTGTCGTCATCTACTCCAACCCGTCTTGAAGAATCGTTTTCCATTTGCAGTGTTTCAAGTTTCGTTTCGTATTCAATTAAGATTTGTGAAAGTGGCTTCTTTTCATTCAGCATAAAATGTAATGCTTTAATTGGATAGTCCTTCTTTCCTGCATCAAACTTTGTTATTTCTTTAGCAAAATCTACGCCAATATTTTCCCTCAGTGAGTTTAACTCTTCCTCGAGCTCGTTCTCTCTATTTGAAAATTGCATGCTTTTGCTTTTATCTCCTGAATCTATGTCGCTTACCGACGATTCTTCCATAATATTTTCTGTTGAAAGTTTCTTCAGCATTTTGTTTTCCCTTTCTAACCTATCAAGATCTTCTTCATAATCCTCAAGAACTGCGGCAATTGTTTGCTCTTTTTTACGCAACACTACTAGCGCTCGTAATTCAAGCTTCTCTTCTGGATTTATCAAACTTTTTACAAGGTCTTGCCCAACGATTTTCCTGAGCTGTTTAAGTTCTTTCTCAAGTTCTGCGTTATCTTTTGACGTTGTTGACAATTTGTTCTCATACTCAGTAACGATATTACCTATTGTCTCCTTGTCATCTTTGTCTGACATTCTCTGCATGTTCTTATTTTCCCTTCGTAACGCTATTATTTCATCTTCGTACTCGTCTATGACATCACTCAGCGTTTTGTTTTCTTCAATCATGATATCTAATGCTTTAAAAGAACCACTAACTGTTTTGTTTTCTTCGAGAGTGATTATTCTTTGAGCCAAGTCTTCCCCTAATCTGTTAATCAGTTTGTTTAGGTTTTCGTTTTCCTGATCAATTCCTTCTTTTGTTGTATTTAGTTGCTGTCTTTGTTCTCCATCATAGTGCCGGAGATCCGTTGTTGTTTCATTTTCTATTTCTTCCCCTATCGCCTTTCGCCCATCTGCTTCGTCGCTTGTTCTAACATGTTCATCTTGTTTTGTTGTGCGACCCTCATAATTTTCAAATTTGTCGAGCTTCTTTTCGTAGACTTTGATGACTTCCGAGAGAGGCTTTGCTTCCTGAGACATGTATTCTACTGCCCTAAGGCAAAAGGTTTTGTTTTTGTCCGTGTCCAGTTTTTCCATCTCTTTTATCAAATCTTGACCAACTTTTTCTTTTAAATTATTCAGCTCTTCTTTTATTTTTCTCAACTCTTCATCATATTTTTCATCTGTGTACCTACACTCGTTTTCTGTCATTGGCTCTTCTAGTGTTGCTGTTCCGTCTGCAGAGTAAACTTGCTTTTCTTTCCTGGATTTTGAGGTTTTCAAATCCTCATTTTTTTCTTGCAGTGTTTGTAAATCAATTTCGTACTTCTTTATAACATCTGAAAGGGGTATTTGTTCTCTAGTCATCAAATCAAGAGCTTGCAAGCTAGCAATACTTCTTTTTGCTGTGTCTTGCATTTCGTCAGCAAGGCTACAACCTAACTTCTTTCGAAGATCTTCAAACTTGAGTTCAGCCATTTTTTGTTTTTCTTTTGTTTCTGTTAGTTTATTTTCAACATCCAGTACAATCTCACTGATAGACTTCATTTCTTCATCACTCTCTGCAATTTTCCTAAGACACTCATTTTCACTTTTCAGCTTCGTTAGCTGTGCCTCGTATTCTGCTATGACTGTGGATAGAGGCTTATTTTCTTCGTTCATGATTTCTACAGCTTGAAGTTTTAAATGGATTGTAGCATTGGGTTCTTCTTTCTCAGTGTCGTGTCTCAAAAGTGTTTCACACAACCCTTTGCCTATCTTTTCTTCAATTTTATTCAGGCTTTCATGGCAATCTGCGTTAAAAAATGTAAAATTTTTAGCTCCATTTTGACAACTTAAAATTTTATATAAACTTGACTTACCTTCTATTTCCTTGTGACATTTATCCAATTCTTCTTCGTAATCCAAAATAACTTCACCTAATGTCATATTGTCTTTGACCATTTTTGTCATGATACTTGGCTGTGATTCATCTGACCTTTTCGAAGCCTTTTCATTATCCATGTTAAGAATATCGGAGGCCAACTGGTCGCCAAGCTTCCCGGTCAAAATTTGTAACTTGTTTTGATGCTCTTTACTCTCGGTTTCTAGTTTGTTTATCTTGGATTCCAATTTTGATACTTCATCCAGCTTCCCGACTTCAGTTTGCAGCGTTTCGATATTTGCCTTGTAATCCAATACAATATCTTCAAGAGTTTTTTTTTCTTCTCCCATCTTTCTGATAATTAGAAACGAAAATTTATTTTCTTCGTCCTCCATTTCTTTTAACTCCCTTCTATCTTCCTTGTTGTCACTCATTTCCATTGCCTGCACCAAATTGAGGCCAATTTTTTCTCGTAGGTTGTGGAGCATATCCTGCAGTTTCCTTTTTTCATCCTCACAAGATTTTAACTTAGTTTCATACTCAACTTCTGTGTCTTCAGTCAGTTCTTTATTTCTATCTGAAGCATGACTTCGTGTGTTTTCCAGTTCTTGTTCATAATCTTTTAACAATTCTTCCAAACTAACACTATCACGTTCCATAATAATAAGAGCTTTCATTTGAGGCTTAATGTGTTCTCCCGATTTTTCACTTTGTGTCTGATCAAGAAAAGTAGGAGACACTGCCCCTTTTTGGTATTCTGTGTCCAAACATGTACGACCTTCCGATGTTTCGGAAAGGTCTCTATTATTTCTCCCTTCTATCTGTGGTTTATCATCTTCCGATATGGAATTAAGAACATCTTCAGACGTTTCTTCCAGTTTGGATACCAGTTTTGGCTCTTCATCGGGTTCTTCTGGTTTTTCGACTCTTTGATCACGTCTCATTTCCACTCCACGCGCCTTTTTGTTTAGGCCAATGTTAAGTAGATTGTCAGCTAGACCGCTTCCTAGTTGTCCTCGGAAGATCTCGTTTTCTTCTCTCATTGTAACAAGTTCTGTTTCATAAGCTGTTAACACGTCTTCAAGGGTTTTGTCAGAAGCTAACAGTGGCTTCAAAGATGATGCAGGAAAACCATCAGTGTCGTATTTCATTGACAACCGTTTAGGGTATCGTTGTGCTGATATCAGAGAAGTATATGGTTCTTTTCTTTTAGTAATTTCCATATTGTCCTCGCGGTTTACTTTTGCCGGAGATAGTTCAAAACCAATATCTTTGGTAAATTCTAAAGAGGTTGCTTCCTTGTCTTTCACTTCTGCAATAGCGTTGTCCTGAGTACGAGTTTCTTGTGCATCAGAAACACCAAGTTTCTTGTCATCTTTCCTTTGAGAAACGACTTCAGATTCTTTGTCCATTTCAAGCAATGAGTTGAAGAGGCCTTTTCCAAGCTTCTCTTTCAAACTGTCAAGCTCTTTTTCATAAGATGAGAGAACATCTTCTAGGGTCTTTTCTTCCAAAGCCGTATACTGTGGAGTTTTAAGTTTGTGTGCAAATTTCACTTCTTCTGACGTAGGTTTGATGCTTTCTTTCACTTCTGTTATTTCATCAGTCTCTTCCTGATCAACTTGCTCCACTTCATCATCAAGTTTTGCAGTGACGTTTTTAGCTTTAATTTCTGACTGAGCCTGGAACATGAAATCGAAGAGGTTGGAACCCAATTTACTCTTTACTGTCTCCAACATTTCTCTTTGCTCTTCAAGAATGTCGGCTATCGTTTTTTGTTCTTTTTCAGCCTCGGTGATAAACTCATTTCGCATCATCGGATCGTCACATAGAGAAGGAATCAGCAACTCATCTACCATATCTTCACCAAACGTTTCCCTTAAAGTGTTTATCTCACCATCCAATTTTTCGTTTAGTTGCCTCAATGCCTCAATGTCATTTGTTTGCTCTCTTAGGACGTCTAATACTGTCATTTCGTCTTTGAGAGAATCAGTTACGTCTTGCGGAATTTGATTTGAACCCTCGACCAACTGTTTCTTCAAATTCTCAGATGTCACAAAATTAAAAAGGTTTTCTCCTGTTCTTAATTTAAGACGTCGAACCGTTTCTTCTGCGAGTTCGCGTTGTTTTGCGGATGCTTCCTTAACAGTGTCCTTTACTTTTAACAGATCAATCAAAGTTCCATTTTCGTTCCTCAGTTGCTCCAAAACTTTGTTGTAATAACGTAGCTCATTTGGTGTTGGGATCGTTGTTTCTTCCTCTACAGGTTTCTCTTCAAAAACGCTTGTGCCAAACAAAAGCTTTGTCAGCTCTTCGTCCTTTTGTTCCAGTTCCTGCCGAGCCTCAGTTAACTCTGTTATAGCCTCTTCTAGTTCTTCGCTGTCTGCTCCTATTTGTAACTGTTTCCTCTGGTATTTAAGCTCTTGAAGTTTGCTCACTAACTCGCGCTTGTTTTCCGTCAGCTCATTTCTTTCGCCTTCCCTAAAATGAAAGCACGTACATCGTTTTATTTTTCTTAAAACGGATAGTTGTCTTGTTCTTAGCATTATATAGAACTGGGGAAGTATGCATTGCACACTTACCGCTCTAATGACGAAACCATTAATATTAGATCTCCAGGATTTTGTAACTTTTTCTCGAATACTTTTTTAAGTCAATGCAGTAAGGCGGTTTCTACAAGTGACGTCATAGGAAGCAGATATTTTGTTATCGGGAATAGCGTCATTGCTTTTAAAATTATGAACAGCGGTCACTCTTATACACCTATCCGTAGCTAAAGATATATCTTTGCAACTGTGAAAACGCTTCTGTTTTTAAAATAAATGTCAGCTACCAGCAAAATAACCAGGTTTTGGTCACAGAATCAAAAAGAGCTTTTTTCAGTGCCAAATGGTTTTATCTTATTTTTCAAGTACAATAAAAACCCGCATTAAGTTCTTAGCCCCATCTCAGGGGTCAAAAGTGACACTTCAAAATTTGAATAAATATCGAATCTTAATACCTTTCACATAAGTTTTGCCCAAACAAAAACTGCTTTTAGTAATGAGAAAGTGCCAAAAATTTCTATTGAAGTTGGTTGTCAAGTTAGCCATGTTGGCTGCCATATTGAAGAACCGGCTGTTTTTTGTGTCAGCGGTTGTCCATATTTCCCGAATAGGAAGCGTAGTGCGTCACTGCGCATGTAATCCGCTTT
>JAOBYH010242188.1:0-16983 GCA_025403525.1 Umimayanthus kanabou | reverse complement strand
AGAGAAGTGGAAATAATTATCATAAGAAAGAAACTTATTAGCATGTCTATTATTTCCACTTCTCTAACTGTGCAAGGTCAACCTTCGCCTCGGTTTCACGTAGAAGCTTGGTCACCTTTCAGGAACTGTGAAATGGACAATTGTTAGTACTTGGGTTTTCATTCGCACAAACACAAGCTGCTACCGTGGCCGGAAAGAAAGTAATTTAATACACTTTTTTATAAGAACGTCTAATTTTTTGGGCTAAGAACATTTAAGAATATTTAGAATTATTTTGAGGATTTCAGCCTCAAATGTTCTTAAAATGTTCTTAGAAACAATTGTAGTGGAAGAATTTGACTCAGAGGCAAAGCAGGTACACGGGGTCTTTTATTCTGTTCTGCGTTAGTGACAGCGACTACCCATTTACGTCTTACATCTTCAATTCTCTACATCATCTCTCTTCTCTACCTTTCATGTACAACTTTCTGTATCTGTTTTCAAGTAGTTTTATGTCTCTCAGGACACGAGCTTTTATAGTGCAGTCGAGCATTCAAAAATATCTACATTTCTATTGGATAATGAAAAGGGTAACAAGACACGCTCAGAAGTAGAAATTGTGAAAACCTCACATTTGGCAATTCTTAGCTAAATAGAAATCTAAGCAAATATAATTAAAATCAGATCAAATCAATTCATTTGGAAAACACTTTCAGCTATTTACAAGGTCTCAGTGCAAACAGAACTGGTTAGAATCTTGGAACAGAAACCTTCATTTTATTTTCAAATAGAGAATGTAAGGTGAGTAGTTGGATTCTATATCAAAGATTTAGACAACAAAAGATAGCTATTTGTGTGAACCGAGATGATGGTTTTTCTCAACTTAGCTAAAGAAGATTAAAACCTAGTTGTCAAAGTGTGTCTTATCATCTATCTGCATAAGCCAGTAATTTGTCCCTAAACACAATTGTTAGTATTGGGTGCACATTTGGTATTTTCTATTCGTACAAACCAACCGAAAGCACAAACACGCTTTATATTATTAGTTAGGCGCCACCATGGCGGGCAAGAAAGCAATTTAAAAACAAAGTTGTACATGCACAACGCTATACGCGATGTTGCACTGACAAACATTAGCAGAGAAACAAAGTATTCCATGATTTTGTACAAAATCCAAAATAAAAGTTCTTCACCTTTCCTCAGCCTCAAGCTAGTTCCTAACATGTTCTTAAATTTTGGGTATTTTAGAGCCTCGTGTTCTTATAAAAAGAGTGTAAATAAAAAGTTTTTAAAAGAAAGTTGTACATGCACAACAATATAGCGATGTTGCACTGATGAACAGCCGAGGATTTTGTGCAGTTTCCGAGATAAAAGTTCTTCGCCTTTCCTCACCCTCGGGTATGTTCTTAGCATGTTCCTAAATTTTGGGATTTTCAACCTTGCGTTCTAATAAAAAAGTTTCTTGTGAAAAAAGACTGAAGGCTTTGTCGAAATCGTGTATGACCAAGGACATCTGATTTAACTTTTCGTGTATGTATTGATCCAGAGAAGTTGTACATGCACAATACTATAGGCGATCAGGTTGCACTGACGAACATTAGTAAAGAAACAAGGTTTTCCATGTTGTGCAGTATCCAAAACAAAAGTTCTTCGCCTTTCCTCAGCCTCAGTATGTTCTTAGCATGTTCCGTTAAATTTTGGGCATTTTTCAGCCTCATGTTATTATAAAAAAATGTACTGATCCAGAGAACGAGGCAAATAGCTCAAATCCTTTCTTTATTCATTTATTTACGACTTTGGTGTGCTGCAGCTGATTTTGGGCAGCTCTTGATTACAATACTACGAAAATATGTGTTGCTACGCCACTTGATATTTTAAAACTTTAGGTGTTAAGATACTTCGACTGTGAAAATGTACTCAGTTTACATCGATTCTCTCGCAAGTCCTACTATTGGGAAAGCTATGTACAATAAAATATTCTTTAATGCAGTACTTTCATACATATATTTTTTCAAACATGTTAACCTTTTCACTCCCTACAGTGCTATTACAATATTGGAAGAATTATGACATCCAATCTTCGAAAATTATTTAGAATGCATGATCAAAGGCTTTATTCTCACAACCAATCAACTCATTTTATATTGATACTGTAAGGAGAAGATCGATGTTGATCACTTGGTGGGAGTGAAAGGGTTAACAGAGTCAGTCTGTCGCATTTGAAATAGGCACGATTGAAGTTTGTTAAAAAAAGAGATTATTTGACGCCGAATTTTTTTTCTCCAATGAAAATGAAAGTAAAGTAGTCTAGAGTCGGGTGACGCGAGTCACTCTTGTGGCAGTCATGATTCCAATTTGCTGTACTTCTCTCATCGCTCTTCTCAAATAATCCCTAAAATAACTAAGTTATTGAACACGAGGCTAAGGTTGTCTTGGCAAGACCAGTATCTCTCCTCCCGTTTATCGATTTTCGAAAAATAATAACAAGTTTCCTCCTTACAAATCTTCCACTCCCATGAATAGGTGCTAAGCTCTCACCACTTGGTCTCCAAACAATGCCTAAAAATATGTTGGGAGAATCTTAAACTTCGTCTTAGAGAGCTTGGAGTGAATTATCAAATAATCGGTTCTCGCAAAAAACAAATAGTTCTATATTGATACTGTAAGGAGAATATCGATGTTGATAAACATGGTGGGGGAGGGAGGGTTAATGGTACAACTCCGATATTTAAGTTGGTGACAAATAAAAGGTTTGACTACTTTTTACAAAACTATAAAATCGTCACTTATCCAGAAATTCTCCTTTCTGTTTTACAATGCGAGTTAATTGATAGATGACTGTTTTATGCATTGTTCGAGATTACGAATCGACCAATCAGGAATCCGTGTGGGTGATAGGCTTCATTTCAAAACATCTACCTAACACTCTTTCAGTTTCTTTACTTCAACCTTGGAGGAGAAAGACACTGGTTGGGTCTGGTCACGTGGCACTCAGATTCTGGGTGCTAACACATATGTAAACGCGCATGTACGTTTGTTTTGATGAAAATAGAAAGTCCTCCTCTCTACACACGGCCAAATAAGTATAAAAATCAATCTTAAGTCCTCTTTGTTGGCTTCGCGAATCTGGGTACCACGTGACCAGACCCAGGGTTTTTCTCTCGGGAGAGTAAAGAGCCTGGAAACGAGATTGTCAATGTTTAGGACGATCTGATTGTGTTAAGGTGACGTAATATCGCCGTTAACTTGTCTCGACTGTTCTCTCTCCCATCGCGATGAACGCGATTTGTCTTGTGGTGTTCCATCATTAAACAGCTTTTGCTTATCTCTGAAGTTCAGTTTCTCCGGTTTGGGAAGAGGCGAAGGTTTGTCACGTGATTTTTCCTCATCAGTGAGAGAAACCCGAGCCACGCGCCCACGAACATCTTCCGCTGAATCATGCAACACATTTTCGTTACTCCCACGCCATGGTCTGGGCGCGATTTGAGCCCGCGTATATGAGCCCGAATGTGGTACGCGGTCGTCGAGGCTATCTTGGGATCCGTACCGCGGTTTAGGTGGAGGTTGATCTTGACGAGTTGGGAACGGCGCGGGACGACCCTTGCGGGGCCACGTCACATAGCTCGTGTAATCTTGCGAGCTCGTGGGTGGAGGTGGGCGCTGAAACTGGGCGGGTGAGTGCGGGTAGGCAGGTGGAACATCCTCTCGAAACGCTTTGTCGTTACCGTATGGGTCGTGCGGGTCAACGGATGAAGTTGTCACGCGCGGCCCGTTACTCGATGCGCGATAGTTGTACCTTTCGTCGTCATATGAACTAGAACCATAAGTCGGCGACTGGGGGGGAGGTGGAGCGGGAAAGCCGATGTCATCATCTAGAAGCTCTGGGGGTGGGGGTGGGGGCGGAGGTGGTGGTAAATCGTCATCATCGTCTTCAGGTGGAGTATACGGAGGTGGATCGTCATCATCCGGGATTCTTGAAGGCACCAATCGGACACTGGGCGCGGGGGTTACTATAGCGGTATATCCCGACGATGTACCCACCACATAGGTGGGCGCGGTCGGCTCGGTTATCTCTGTAGTCACGCTCGAGAAAGACACCTGTTTCTTGGTTTTTGTCAGAGAATTTGTGTTCGAGTTTTTCAGCAGTGAGTTTGTGGACCGCTGACCCGGTTCATCATAGCGCGGACGCGGGGAAGTTCCCCTTTGGCGCTGAATCTCTTCGTCAATGAGCATTCGCCGTCTTTCATAATCGATCATAGCTTTTTCTTTGAGCTCATCGATGTGGTAACCATCGGAAGATATTCTCGATCTCAGCGGCTCTCCCGCCTGCTGGCGTCGCAGTTCCTCATCTTTTTCTCTCAGTAGTTTCTTCTGCTCCAACTGCCTCTGTCTCTCCTCTTCCCGTCGCGCCGCCTCGCTCCGCTGCTCTCGCAACAGCCTCTCTTCCTCCTGCTCGCGTTGAACCTGATACGTGCGCCGCAACGCCTCCTCTTGCT
Organism: Umimayanthus kanabou; assembly: GCA_025403525.1. Lineage (NCBI taxonomy): Eukaryota > Metazoa > Cnidaria > Anthozoa > Zoantharia > Parazoanthidae > Umimayanthus > Umimayanthus kanabou. The sequence goes on along the minus strand of JAOBYH010242188.1, from coordinate 12,508 downwards.
CGCGCTTCTGTATCAGTTCCATTCGTTTCCTCTTCTCCTCCTCTTCCTCTTTAAACTTGTTCTCCAAGCGCATGCGCTCCTGGTCTAGCCGCTGCTGCTCCCGCTTTTCGCGTTGTTGCCGAAGCCAGTCTTGTTGTTCGCGGTCCCGTTGCTCTTGAACGCGTTTCTGTGCCTCCCACTGCTGTTCGCGTTCCTTCTCCAATTGTGCCATTTGGAATTGCTGGCGGTCGCGTCGCTCCCGTTCGTTTCTTTCCTCCTGCGCCCTCCGTCGCATCTCCATCTCTCTCTTTTCACGATCCCGCTTTTCTTTCTCTCCGATAATCAAGTTCAGTTTGCGTTCTCTTTCCAGCTGCTCTTCTCTCTCAGGGGACACATATTGAACACGAGTGACTGACACCAGGCCCGAGGCAGACGTCTGGGAAATAACTCCGTCATCCGCCTCGCCAAACTCGCGGCGGCGATTCTCTTCTTCAAGACGTCGTTTAAACTCCCGCTCTACCTCATCTGCGCTCATTGTTTCTATCTCATCAAGTAATTCAGTGCTGCCGCGTTTCTGCCGCTCCAGTAAACGCGTTTCACTTTGTTGCTTTCTTGCCGCCTCTTGATCGCGCTCGTTTTGCTCTCGTCTCTGTCTTTCGATCATTTCTTGGCGTTCTCGATCTCTACGCTCTCGTTCATTTCGTTCTCTGTCGCGTCTTTCCTGTTCGCATCGCAAGCGCTCTTCTTGCTCTTGTCGAACCCGCTCTTGCCGTTCGTTCTCGGCCGCTTCTCGCTGCCGCTGCTCATCGCGTTCGCGCTGTTGTCGCTGCAAGCGTTCGAATTCGTCTTTCTCCTGCTGTTCGCGTCTTGCAAGCTGCCGCTCTCGTTCTTCGGCCATCTGCTTTTCCTGTAGCTGCCACCTCTGGAACTCATCGCGCTCATCCCGCTGCTCGCGTTCCCGCTGCTCGTGATCGTGGACTGAAGGTCGCTGCGGAGTCGTTGGACGTTGCGCCATCATTCCCTTTGTTACGACGATAGCTCGGCCATAACGTGTGTCAACGTTTTCCATTCGGACGGGACTCTTAGGTGGGTCCTCACCACTAGTGTTTACTGGACGGAGTGATTCGGGAGAAACCTAAAAAAAGAAATAGCGTTAACGCTATAGAACGTAATAGTACAGTGCTTGTACAGTAATTGGTTGATCGACCGACTGAATGTAGTCCTGAGAAGGACTGTTGTTGGTTGTGACTGACGTTTCGACAACCTTTGTAGAAGTCAATTTGAGAAACCATATAGGTCGGTCATACACTTCGTATTTACAACCGATTGTATGTATCTAATGTATGGCCGACCTAACATTGACTCTGAAGCTAGATGACGTCCTGAAGAGGGCCCCATCACTATGTCCAAATTCGGCTACAGTATATGCTTGCAAAGGTTCTTTTTTTTTTGTCAGAACAGTCCCAGTATGCAACGCTGTGCCTGGTTTCGTCGTGCAGGGTAACTTCTTAGTAATTTGAAAGACACTTCTGATCCAGATAGAAACTATTTAAACCTTAAATCATATTATTTATTCATTCTTTTACCATTAAATTTTTCACCGCTGACCTTCCAGTATTTAGATTAGGCCACGTTTATTTGGTAATTCTTAATAAAGAAGAAAGAAGAAGACCGAGAATACCCCAACGATGTTTGGAAAAAGAAGAACATTCAGAGGACAAAAATGACTTCCACACAGGTTGTTAAAACGTTAGTCACAACCAACAACAGTCCTTCTCGGGACTATATTCACCCGGACGGTCAACCACAAAATGTAAAAAGATTCAAGCTATCAGGAGTAAGTTACAACCTCAACCCCTCTCTGTGAGTTTCAGGTGTGTAAAACAGTGCTAACGGACAGCGAGTTAAACTCGTGAACTTGTGTCGCTATCAGAGTGATTTTCGTTTGACCTTGAAAAACTAGTTTGTAACACGTTTACTTTTTGTTTCACCTGCCAATGCCAGGAAAGATGAAAGCAACAATATTTTAGTAGTTTTTCATCAAACTGTTCATTCGTCCAGTTACAAACTGTAGCTGTTCGTTCAGACTGTTGAAACGCAACTTTGTCAGCTATGTACAAAATCTTGTTTGCCCGACACTAAATCAAAATCAAGACACGACGTCAAATGATTATGTTCCTAAAACCAATAAGGTGGCACGCACGTTCGCTGAGTGTTCAGAAAACCAATCAAAACTCCAAAAACCCGATTCGCGTTCGGTTCGCCTTTTTCGTTTCAAGGTCAAATGAAAGTCACTCTGTATGAAAGGAAATGTACCAATTTGGACATTAAAAGACGCATTTTCAGGCGTATATGATCTTTTTCAGTGTAATAAGTAACTGTTAGGACTTGTTCAGGATCAAACTCTTTCATTTTAGTAAACCCCCTCTCTATTAAGCCCCCCCTCTCTGATAACCCCCACCTTAGGTACAGATGGCCCAAAATTGAATATGCAATCCGAGTTTTCAATAGAGCTTTCACGGTAAGATGCAAAATTTTGACAATAATTTTGGCAAGCATAGACAAGGTTCTGACACTGATAAAAACGAGACAGCTGCTGCTTCATAGGAGTGGGAATATGTCACGAAATACAAAAACCCGGATGAGAATTGCGTACCTCTCTTTGGAAACGGTTATCCGCGTAGGGCCTGGAAGCTGGTGAAGAATACAAGCTGTTGCTTTCCCGTACATTGACTTCCGGTTCCGCCGGGGAGGGCTGGGGCGGAGCTTTTTGGAACTTAATAGTGTATGCAGGCATCTAGTGACAAAATGATCTGTTAGGAGAATATCGTAACCTAACTGATTAACTCATTATAAAGTCTACCAAATCGTGAGGACTTTTTAAAGAAATTTGAAGAAACCACGGTATGTCGCACCTAAATACCAGAAAACAAAAAACTTCTGGAAAGCACCCGAAAAAATGTGGGAAGATAAAATTTAGCAATTTTTTTTTAAACTGGAAAGTCTTACAACCAAACTGGTGGCCTCTACACGGCCAATTTTAAATCCATCACTCAATAAAGCCTATTTCAATACAGTTAAAGAAAATCTTTACTTTTGATAACTATTAGTTCTTGTTATTTTCTATTCTAACACTATTTGAACTTCCTATCTTTGAGCTGGGTGGATATGAGTTCAGAAACTTTTTCATAAACTTTATGAACCTGCAATCACCAGTAACAGTTGTTGAAACCCCCTTTTCAGGCTATCTTTGCCTTTTGGAACAAGCTCAGTGAAACAAACAGACAACTGATTTACTAAAACAAGCAAAGTATTGACAAACGATTTCGATCTAAAACAGCGAATACAGGAAATTTTCAAACAATACAAGAAATTTGGGAAACCTGACAGTGAATAATATGGGAAATTTTGGAAATACAATACTTGAAGCTGTGCAAACATTTAAAGAAAAGAATGAATATATTAATTAATTAATTAATTAATAATTTAATTAATTAATTAATGAAAGAAAAAGTGAAAAGTGGATAGATGGGTGAATGGATGAATGAATTCTTAAACAGTGATTGAATGAATGGATGACGACAAATGAAATCTGAACACTGCCGCGATGGCTGAGATTCGCTCACCTCATGGCTGTCTAAATCAGCGGGAACTGGGACATCTCTTGGTCGTGGGGTCTGGGCCGACTCGACCCGTCTAACCTCCTCAGCCTCGAATTTGACCTTATAAGGAGAGCGGGGAGGCTGCTGGGCCGGTCGAGCCTGTGACACAGTCACTTCTTCTTCATCTTCGTCCTCAAATCGAATTCTCTTCTTTTTCCGCTGTTGTTTTTGCTGCTCGCCGATAACCCTCATTCGCTCCTCAGCCTGGCGTCTTTCTTGTTCAACCCTTCGTTGCTCGTCGGAAATGAACCTCGGCTCCTCGGCAAATCTTCGTTGCTCTTCGCGTCGCCGATCCTCTTCCAGTCGGCGTTCATCGTCCAGTCGCCGTTGCTCCTCGAGATAGAGTTGCTTTTCCCGTCGCCGCTCCTCCTCAATTCTCTGTTGCTCGGCAGCAAACCGTCGTTCCTCTTCGATTCTTTGTTGCTCGGCAGCAAATCGCCTCTCTTCCTCAACACGACGCTGTCCTTCTTCTCTCCTCCGAACTTCCTCTCGCCTTCTCTCTTCCTCCTTTCTTCGCTCCTCCTCGGCACGTTTTCGTTCCTCGTCGAATCGCCGCCTGTTTGTGGTCGGAAAGATGGAAAGGAAATCCAGTTACAAAGTGAAAGGTCAAAGCAAAAGCGAGTCAGTGTTTGTAGTTAATTTAATCTTTCCTTCCTTTTCGAATCGACGCCTGTTTGTGGACGGAAAGTATGAAAGGAAATCCAGTTATAAAGTGAATGGTCAGCGCCAAAGCGAGTCAGTGTTTGTAGTTAATTTAATTTAAATTTTTCTTCTCTTTTTGCTTTGCTTCTGCTTTTTATCTCATACAAACCGAGCAAAACACATTCAATCAAAATAGAGTTCTGATATCCTGGCTCGTATAGCCGGCCCCTATGGTTATTCAAGGCAACCAGCACCTACCAATTTATATTATTTTCCTTCCTTCTGAAATTAACATGTATGAAACAAATTAGGTGAATAAAACTTTGTCGTTGGGTCACAACAAACAGCAATCCTTCTCAGGACTACATTCACCCGGTCGATCAACCAACTACCTCAACATGCACCCTTTTTACCTTTCTTCTTCTTGTCTCTTTTTCTCCTCCTCTTGTTGTCGCCTCCTCTCCTCCTCTAGTCGCCATTGCTCTTCCTCTTCCGCCCTTCGTCGTTCCTCGGCTCTCCTTTCGTCGTACTTCGTGTCATCCGGGACTCTGGCACTCCGTCCATCCGACAACCATCGACCGGGAGACCGCTGAATTTCATTATCTGGCAACGTGGGCGACTGAGGGCTCCGTGGTTGCTCTATCAAAAAGAAGTTTCGTAGCAAATTGCAAGTGTTAACAGTTATTAAGGGTTCCTGTAACTTATGACTCAACACTAGTCAACATCTGTAAGGCCTTTTCTAGACTTTTTAAAACCACAAATTGAAAACTCATCACGTATTTTTGACCAAAAATTCGCAACACTAAGCGGAATATATTGTTTAAAATAGCCTACAAAATGCGATTATTGGGGCAAAACTCAACCATAAAGACAAAATATTACAATCTATTATCAAAGTCGCCACACCTGAAGCAGACTTTCTCCCAATTAAAATAAAACTAAAAACTGCAATTATTGACGTGAAGAATTTCTTTAGGGGTGGGTCATTATTCATGGGCGGGGTTGGGGCTCAAGAAAAAATAGTTTTCTTTCTCAAAAATCTTTGCAATTCTTTTCTCATTACATGCAAACAACTGCTCAAAAACGCACCTTCAAACTGGCCAAACAAATTGGATCAATCCAAGAATAAAGTTTGGGGTTAGGTTTATCTTGGCTTATCTGGGAGGATATTGCTACCCAATCAAATTCTCTTCAGCTCCAACCCCGGCGAAAAAAAAATGACCGGTCCCTTACTTCGTCACAAAGAAACAAACCCAAACTAGCAAGTCCCTAATAAACCCCTCCCCTTTCTTCCTTCTAACAAGCTCGCAGTTCAAAAGGAGTATAAGAAAAAATACCGAGAGAGAGAAGGGGAGGAGGGGGTTGAGTGGGGTAATGGAGGAAATACTAAAGACATTTCCTGAATAATCTCAATACTCACCTCTGGTTACCATGGGAGCAGGTTGGTTAAGCAGCGTTGCAAGGCCGTGATGGATGGCGCCTTGTTTGGCGATACGCAAATGAACCATATTTCCAGCCTTCACCAGGTACTCGGCCGCCCTTGACAGAGAGATAATGGGACCGAGTGAATGACATGCGTCGTTAAAAAGCCCAGATTTTCTACTTCACGGACAGCAATGTACAAAACAAAGCAAACGGCAACAGTACGAATTACTTACTTTTCCTGTGAGACTCCAATCAAGCTCTCGCCATTCACAAACAAAATGTGATCCCCAGCTTGCAAGCGACCATCCTGAAAGAAAGCTTTAACATTAATCAGAGAACTAATTTTCTATTCTAAAAGTTGTTTTTAAAAGTTGAGGAAAACATTAGCTAAACCTCATGTCTGCGTCAACACTTTCTCGCAGCTACATCTGCATACACACCCACGCGTGCGCATGCACCTGAGAAGAGAATCGCTTACCTTAGCAGCAGGTCCTTCCTTCACAACTTGTTTGATGTAGATTCCAAGTTGGTCCTGGCCCGCAGCCTGTAAATACATTTAATAGTTAATAGGAGAATGAGCTGCGCTGGGAAAGGGATGCGGATTTGACAGTTTTCCAAGGGTTTTTTTCCTCAGAATTAACACTTTTAATCATCTTTGAGAAAAAAATATATGTTCGTATGAGAATCTCTAGAAGCCATTTTTGTATTTACCTTGGCAGCGACTATACTAATCCCCATTCCTCCTCGACCTTTGTTGAACGAGACGTCAAGGATCTCCGGGGTCTTGAATAAGAGAATAAGAAAAATGTCAATCACACGTGAAGAACATTCAGCTATAGTACCAAAAACAGACACCCACATAAAAAGAGAGAGAAGATATGGAAATGAATCGTGCAGCTGCGGAGCTCTCAAGGCGAACTCACATGTGGCAAAGGGCTTGGGTGGTCCCCTGCAAGGCAAAAAGAATCGGAGTAAGCAATACGTAGAAGTTACTAACGTAAGTGAAATGCTGCCGAGAATCACGTTGGTGGAAAATATATTTACAAGATGGACACACTTAGATTATGGAAAAAGAATTATAATGATTTATTTAATACTAGAAATGCTTTGCAAAGTAGTGTACTGTACAGATAGTATTGCATTGTTGAATCACATACTCCTGAAAACATCAATGATACTCAACATTTTTGAGAGTCAAGTTTCACTGTTCGAAACAAATTTACTACGTAACCCCCCCCCCCCAAAAAAAACCCCAATAACAACAAAATATTCATAACTACAAATCTCAACTGAAAACCGATGTTATTAAATACAATCCAAAGATATTGAAATGCAAGCAATTTGATTGGTTCAATACCCATTCGTTATCAGATGATATTTACGAGTTTGACTATTTATAGAAAACAATTTCTTTTAAACCGGAAGTAAGCTTTCAATCATATTTAGTATACATTGAGTTACGTGTTTTTTTAAGCAACCTTTAATACTTCAGTAGGCAAATTATCTATATTTACCAGATTGCGAGCTATATGTAACATCAATACTTCATAAGTATATTTACCCCTGGATTTTATTGTCTGGGACACAAGAAATGTATATAAATAAATCGACGTCCTAGCAACAACACAAAGCGTTATTTCAAAAAACGTCAAAAAAATTTCAAATGAAAAAGCTTCAAAAAAGAACAAAAACCCACACGGGCAATAGTTCAGAAGATGAGCAACTTTTGGGCAATTTGGCGAAATTTTTGAACAACTATGAAAAAACATTTCGGGAACTTTTTAACATATAAATGTATTTTTGGCAATAGTGTCGACTAATATTAGCATCTTGTGGTTAGGCCTCTGTGAGATACAGTTACACCCCGATAACTCGAACTGGCAAAGGAAATAGCAATTACTTCGAGTTACCGGGATTTCGAGTTATAGGGGTTTCGAAGAAAAGACCAAAAAACAATTGATTAAAGAGATTTTATGCTTACGTGTGTTTTATTGTACAATTACGATCAGATTGAGCAATTTTATTTCTCTTCGAAAGAACTGTTAAAGGTGAACTTGTCGTAGTCTACCGTGATAGAATATAAATGAAATTAAATGTAATCTTCCGGTGTAAAATGTTATAGCTTGTTAGTCTGCAAATGTGAAAATCGACTTCGAGCTATCAAGGGTAAAATTACAAAGAAAAGTACCTGAAGGGAAGTAAAAATCACTTCGCGAGTTAGCGGGATTTCGAGTTATCGAGTGTTCGAGTTATCGAGGTTAAACTTACAGTAAATATATGGAGAAAATCCAAGGGAAATCACTTTTAGTTCGAGTTAGCGGGGAATTAGAGTTACGGAGGGTTCGAGTTATCGGGGTGTAACTGTTGTTATTAGGCATTGTACCCACCCATTTCCTTAAAGTTTTCTTGATAAACTGTCCACATGCCACTAGTGGCGGGCTGCACTGTCAACCTGCATAGTCCAGTAGAACACAGGGGATCCAGGAACTCTTTCAATCCAGGGGGGACGCCTCTAATCACCTCATCGGAGTAGCCATCCTCTGGCAACAAGAAAGGCAGTTGCAGTTCCGGATCTTCTTCCAGCTGGACTTCTTGGCCGCTACTGCGCATCAACTCGTCAGCGGTATTCTCTGCTACAGCTGCCACGTTGTTTATCAATTCCTGCGGGATTACGCGCTCATCGTGCGCGGGGCGATAGTTTTGCAACAATGCTCGTAGCTGGATCGAGTTGAGCTTGAAGCACGTGGAGGAGATATCTGTGATATCCTTGGCCGAGCTCTTTGGGGCCTGCAACAAGTGGGCGGCCTGGGAAAACACAAACGATAATGCGCATATGTGATCGTGGTTGGTACAATCGATAGGTTGGAATCAAAACACTAAAGCTCGAATTCTTTAAAAAAAAGCTTGACCATGACATTTTTGAGAAAAAACGCTTCCCAAATTATTTTTTACTTAGATTTACGCTGAACAAAATTGAATGAATCAAATGGACAATTATATTCGTATTGCTTGGAATCTCCCAACAAAAACCCGGCTCCAGCTTTACGAAATGCATGCTTTATATTTGCTCTCTATTTTCCGCTCTCTTGTACAAACGACAATCCCACATTCCTCTGTTGTATGTGTTACCTAGAACGTCAGTTTCAGATCCAGGGTCATGCCTCTGTTCAATCTGGAACTGACATAACGGCTTTTAAAACAAAATGGTTTCCACTGAAAACCTACTCGGCTTCCCATAACGTACAACAGTTGAATTTTCCTGTCTCCTTTTCATAAACATTTTATTATTTCTACATTATGGTGTTTGTTTCACCATATCTTCCTTCCTTTCAATCTTGCAACTAACTTTCTTATTCTCTGTCTAAACCTGTAAATCTGCAGTGTAAAATCTATAAAGTTTTTGTTTAAAACACTGAATAATCAACAGAACAAATTGATTTCGCCCATTACCTGGATGACACGACACAGATGGCAGTCAGAGGCCAGTTCCAGGCCCTGCTTCTCTGCCCAGGAATCCACGCGACCAAGCCTCTTTATCAACCTTCGTCCCCATTCCCTCGTGCACAGACCGAGCTGCGGTTCCAGCACAAGCTTGTTGAAGAGCCACATGTTAATAAAGTGGAACAATTGAGAGAACACTTGAATGGTTAGTGCGGCATTGACTCTGCACCTGCGCAGTAGAGACATGGCCGATGACAGGGTGTACAGTACATCAGATATGCTCGGCCGGCTGCCATTACGCCGCCTCGTACCTGAAATGGAGAGTAAAGGGTTTAACTAGGAACTGGGTATTGCGCACGAACAAAGGTTTATTAACAAGTTGCAAGCTAAAATATCTACAAACAAGCACTGTTCAGATGCTCGAGAAGTGCGTTGGTGCTGTCAAGTTCACCGATATAACGCCGAGAGACTAACGGCTTGTCCACGGACGGTGAATGTTACACAAAGTTCAATTCTCGACACGGTAGATACTGATAGATAGATGGATAGATAGATAGATAGATAGATAGATAGATAGATAGATAGATAGATAGATAGATAGATAGATAGATAGATCAATTGATGGATGGATAGATAGATAGATAGATAGATAGATAGATAGATAGATAGATAGATAGATATAGATATAGATAGTATTACGTTTGCGTGGATACCTAACAGATTATCGCTGCTGAGTGGACGTCCAAATCGGTTGTGCTGGATGGAAAAGCTGCGTTCGCCTCCCATCAACGTTTCATTGCCATCGTTATCCAACATGGATTCGAAATCGCTGTCTTCTTGATCCGCTTCATCTGTTTCATCCAGGAATGCTGGCATCGATAGACGCAGTTCATACTAATAATGGAATGAAAAGAATGTTGTCATTGAACTTAGAGCGCGTTTTTTTCCCACAATTCTGGAATGAGAATGGTTCATACAGAATGCATTCGCAACATTCTGTTCATTCTGCCCCTGGGAGCAGAATGGATGGAATGGCGTTCTGTCCATTCCGGAATATGAATGCGGAATAAAAGAACGTGCGCATTTCACATTCTGGCCATTCTCATTCCAGAATTGTGAATAAAAAAACTCGCTCTTAATTTCTAGCTCTATCACCGTGTTAAAGTTAGGCAAGTAAGCAAAAGAGCAAATGTGGAATAAACACAAAACGATACTACTAATTGGTTATTAAAAAGAAGCCAATCCAAAACAAATTAGTTGCTTGTTTATGCCACTGTGTAAGTATGCATCTCGCTCTCTCTCACCCCCCCACCCCCCCTCTCGGCTCATGTCTGATGCTAGTTTAATGTAATCGAAACATGGCTAACAGCTTGTATAGAACCCAGTATAGACATACATCGATACAATTTTAAATTCCCTTATCGGTACTAGCCTAATTGTCAAAGGCCCTGAATGCTAAATACAATTGGTTCCGTTATTGCGGTTACCACTTAAGTGACCGCGAGAAGCTACCATAGCTTGCTATGGCTAAGAAATCACAACTTGAACTTGCATAATATTTGTCTCAATATCTCAAACAACAGGTATTATTTTGCTGTGTCGCGCACATACATCTAGTTGCTCTTAAAACAAGCCCAGTTAGCAAAAGCTACGCGGTTTTAACTTGTCGTCGCCGCTTTTTTAAAAAGTAAAATACAGTTATCATCATTTATTCTCTTCCTATTCGAATATTTAGATTGAATCGGTGTTTTCGGTTTTTATAAAACCAAAATTTAGATTGTGGTAACTAAGGGGCCGACTATCAACTTTTGAGGGGGGACTGGGGGGTTGGTGATTTCTGGTCAGCAGTATTTTTGTTTGGAGACCAAAAAATGGTTCAAACACAAACATTAACTATTTACCTGTATGCATTGCACAAGATGGCGGAATGCGAGCTGTACCGACTGAGCAAGAATCTGTTTGCCGTCTTTACAGTAGGCCGCTGTGTCATGGTCCGCCTTGAGGAAGTGAAGAAGTTCAGAAGCATTGGCCATCCAGAAGGCCAGGCTACCCGGCATCTGACTGTTCTCCTGTGAACCAAAGCGAGGCAACATCTCCAGTCAGCTCATTCAACAGCACTTAATTAACATCATTCAATGTCACTTAAGGCCTGTTTGCACGGCACAAACGAACTCGGGTTCGACCCGGGTTAAAACTAACCCGGGTTGTGTTTACACGACACTTTTCTAAACTAACCCGGGTCGAACCCGGGTTAGCAGTGTTTCAAACTAACCCGGGTTGAACCCGGGTTAGCAGTGTTTACATGACAGAAACTAACCTGGGTTAGTTTTAACCCGGATTAGTTTGTACCGTGTAAACAGGGCTTTAATTAACACCGTTCTCTATCGATTCATCATATTCAGTGAATTCATGCTGACGGACAATCGCTAACTCATTTGAATTCCTAACACAATTTAAATGTACATGTATAGGTCCCAAGTGGCCCGCCGAGCAAGTCAGACCAGGTTCAGTTGAACATCAAATTTCGCTGACCCACTAGTGTCGTAGAAAAAAACAACTCGTATTTACTTTAAAATCTTGCAGGGTACGGGCAACCGTAAACCATTCAGTTTTGGTTCAATTGAATATATTCTCAAAATGTACAAATACTGTTTTACGGATAGCTTGAAATTTTAAAACTTTTTTGGTGGAAGTTGCTTCCAAGAACTCAAACGATAACTATGTCGCTTGCTCACACATTGCTGTTAGTTGCTTGTAGCGCATGCGCGCATATGATCCGCATTTGCCTCAGTCAAACTTGGGACCTACAAAGTACAAAGTGTATCCAGCCTTGTGTGCAGTTTGTGGCCATGTGCAATGAATTCCGCGTGAATGATTTAATGCACAGGTGGTTTACCTTCCCTGGGGTTAAAGTGAGTTGATCACGAAAAGTCGTGAAGAAGTTAGTAGACTTTACAGTAGCATGGCAAGAAGAGTTGATTTAGTGTTAAAAATGATCTGAGATCGAAACTAGAGGTCATGAATATAGAAGGAGCGCTACAAACTGCGATAATTATCTCTTCAAACAGACTTGAAACAAACAAACAAAGTAAGGCTAGCTGTCTAATTTGATCATTTAAGAATTTCGAAGTAAAGCACCTGAAGCAGATAAAGTTAATGTTTTACTTTCCTACAGTTTAGTCGCCTATCGTTGGCAAACGACAGATCAACGTTAACATTAACTCATATCAGACCGTACAACCTATGAAAGCTTGAGGAAGCATGAGCTGTTGATTCGATACAACATACAGTGGAACCCCGGTTTAACGATCTTCGGTATAACGATATTCCCGGTATAACGATCAACATTCGTTTGCCCA
>JAOBYH010241078.1:0-16996 GCA_025403525.1 Umimayanthus kanabou | reverse complement strand
CACGCCCATTTTGGTTGGGCAACAATAAAATGTATCTAAACAAATTAAGAACCTTCTAAGAACCTAATTAGCCTCTATTATTAATAAATACCCACAAATATAAGAACCTAATTAGCCTGAAGTTGAAAAATCTAGGTTCTTACATGCGGGTTTTTACTGTATTCACCGAGCCGCGAATACATTTTACTGTGCGTCGAAACCGAATAATCGAGTTTGCACATACCAAGCCAGTAAACAAATTAAGTAAAAAAACTCTGAAACTTAGCACTGAGCTGCGCGCGCTCAGAGTTTGTGCTTGGAAATAGTGGTAGATTTTCCGATCTCAAAGAGATAAAATCACCATTCTCGTTGTTTGGTATATGCTAACGCATGATGTTTGAGCTTAAAAAGCAAATCAGAGTATGCAAACAGTAATATTCGCTGGTTGGTGTATGCTAATGTTAGATAACTCGAACTTCAGTAGCCAATCAGAGCGCGTGAAAGCACTCACTCCACTAAGTATAGATCAAGGCTTTGATACCTGGATGTTGTGATTTTTATAAATATAGTTACATATCATAGCATGTTTTAATCGTTTAAAAAATAAATAAATAATTAAATAATAATAATAATAATAATAGTAATAATAATAATAATAATGATAATAGTAATAATAATAAAATTATTAAAATCCATTTCTATTATATTTTCTGTCGCAATATTTGGATTTGGACGGCCCCTTGGTAGATTTGTACCCTTTTCGTCGAAATAAGGATAGGAGACACACAAACCTGACTCACATAAATTGCAAATGAAAATAGTAAAGGAAGAAGAAGTTTATAGGTAACTTGCAAAAATTTTGGGACATTTTTCAACAATGTTAACAAATTATCCCAAGAAAGTTTTTCCTTTTGTTGAATTATGGGGATGTTTTACGAACCTTTATTAGGCCAATATATGGTGTTTGAAATTCCGTCCGTAAGCCAATCGATATTTTTAGCAAAGAGTTTTTATTATGTAAGCGTTTTTCCAATTTGAATTTTAATTCTACTTTTTTAAAAACGATCCCAAGTTAGGAAATATTTTCTTTCTCCGCCGTTTGTTAAAAGTGACATACAACAGATTGTTAATTTTAAAACCAGTTTGCACAGGTTGTTTAGCTTGATCTACAAACCAATTTTAGCAGTGATCACATTAAAGTACAGCTTTCTTTGGAATAATGCCTTGAACAGTCTTGGATACGCTGAGATTACCTTCTGTGTTAACAAAAAAGCTTTCTTTTATGGATATGATGTACTGTAATCGAAGTGCATGCGACAGTCAGGGAAAAAGTCTTGTTTAATGGCATAATATTGTTGCGTCTACTTCTTATAAAACATTAAAGCAAATTTAGAAAACATAATTTGCAGTGTCAGATTGAAAATACTAAAACTATATAATTTTTCGGCCATCTTTTCACCGGCTGTGAGAAATGCGATAAAAAAACGTAGTTTCCGATGGAAAAAATTTAAAAGTCATTTACATTTGAGTTTCTTAATCACTTTCATCAATGACAGCCTCGAGTACTGTTCGTTGAACAGTTCATGTTTACATCAACTAAGCCCAACTGTAAAAGGTGTCAAACGATAAATATATTATTTTGAAATCTAGATTGAAATACTTTTCGTGGACCACAGCGTATCTTAGCTTGGTTTAAATAAGCGTTAAGGATCGGCCGGCCACCACAGAAGATTAGTGGAAAACATTGGAGGACGATTGCAATCGCACTTGTTAGTTTTTCATTATCGGCTATTATCGCGTGAATCTTAATAGATATTTCTAATTCTTATTGTATATTTTTTTCCGGATTAAAGTTTCCTTTCTCGGGAAGTGACCAAGATTCACCGTCATAAATCATCTCTCAAACCGGATTTTGAATATCACTACGATTTGGTTGAGGCGAGTAGTTTGAGAAGGAGCAAGAAAAGATACATTAACAGCTTATGATTAACATATAACTACTACTGAGTTGTATGTTATGGCGTTGGGGACTTGTGAATGGCTCGCCTTGTATTGTTTTGTTTTCAGATCTATTTAGTTATCATGAATAGTAATGAAAAAGGCAGGTGGCAGATCTTATTCAAAATCAGGTCTCTGCCATCAGCTTTAATAGGATGACGCAGTTTGTACCTACAGTATTATTTATGCTTAAGAAATACAATCTTTTCATAACAAATCCTCATGAATGAGAAGAGTTTGTGTTTGAAGTTGGCTTGAAGTTTAATAATTGCACTGATGTTACCGTATGGCCTGATAAATATTCGTGGTGGAAGGAACTGAGATTTTTCGCCAGATTAAGAGAGATAAGAGTATCTGATTCAAGGAAGGTTTGCTATAGTGGTCAGCTGTGGGTTATTATTGTAAATGTGGCATGTTGGACGTAAGGTTATGGAGATCTGTAACTGTTCACCAGAATTGCGGCAGAAAAAGCTTATGAATAATCAAGAAACATTATCTAATGGGCAAAAAGACAATTTCGAACTTGCCCCCAATGGCAGACTGGAGCCGTACAGAAGCTTAGTCTCGGAAGAGATTCAGTCCCAAGATATGATATATGAAGAACCAGGTCTTAGAAAGCGAAACAGGTTCCGACAAAGGATCGACGAAGTATGCGAGTACTATATCAATCACTCAACATTCCATGGTTTTCACTACATGTTCAAAAGTAAGTCACTCCTGCGGAAAGCACTTTGGTTGATTATTTTGGCCGTGGCAAGTGGAGCATTTTTTTATGAGATGAAGAAAAGTGTAAGCCAGTATATAGCTTATCCGTTTAGCACAATGTCGAGACTCGAATACGCAGAAAGTGTTGTTTTTCCTGCCGTTTCTGTTTGTGACTTTAATGACATTCGAAATATCGCATTCAAAGACAAACTAAATGATGGTAGAGCAGCGAAAGGGAGAATCATGGAGCCGCTCAATATGAACATGGACGAACTGCTAAAACGAGCGTCCAAGAGATTCGAAAGTAACATTGTGCAATGCGCTTGGAAACTAGGGAAGACAAGCACCCCATGTACTGGGTCTAATTTTTCTGTTTTTATTTATCCCTCTGGAGAAGCATGTCATACTTTCAATTCGGGTCTTTTGAAAGGGCAAGAAGTGCTAAACGCTACAAACACGGGTCCGAAATACGGCCTTACTTTGCATCTGAACGTCCTCCAGGCCAATTATTCAAAGGACGTATGGCAGAGCGGCTTCAGAATCATTTTACACCAGCAAGGAGAACTGCCGTTAAAAAAAGAAGGGTTTCGAGTCCCTCCGGGATATGTTACATACGTGGACTTGATTGAGCAGAAGGTAGGTACTTGTAACAGTTAGTTCGACTGGCAGCTTCAGGTTAGATTTCTGTCAAGTACTCCGGGAAAAAAGTACTTTAATTTCGAGAGGAATGTATTAATCAAATATTTTTTCGCATCTAATATGCGTGGGGGGTTGTAAAGCGATTATGTGTGTTTTGCTTCTATTTATCTGGCGCTCCTATCGGCGTGTGTTGTCTCGGTCTAATATCACCTTGCTGTATTTGCAGCTCAAACACAAGCGAGTGATCTCACATCTCTCACAAATACGGGCCAGCTGTGATTGTTCTAGGTCATTTTTCCCTCGAAGTAACTATTCGCGTTTATGTCATTTGTCATATAAATTTAAATTTAAATATGGCTTTTGTTTTGTCGTTCCCTTCCTACTTCAATTGTTGGTGGTCCGGTGACGAGTGAATCAATATTGTTACACTGTATAATATATTTGAGGCGCGTTTCTACAATGGACATGTCCTAAGTACTTCACATTAGCCGCGTCGTAACATTAAGAGTGGAAGTGCTGAGCACTAAGGATGGCGCAAAAGTAGGTCATAAAACAATTATGTTTTTATTCCTTTTTTGATTCCACTTTATATGTTTTTAATTTAGGATTTCACATGCAACTGTTAACTATCCTCTTCTTCAACTGTGACTACATTTGTAAACATGAATTGTAAGCGCTTCAGACTCCTTTCGAACAGAGGGCAAACTTCGAGCTGCTTTCAAATCCTGTTTTAACCATTAGGAATCTTGCGAGCTGTTTACGTGTTTAGTAACACGATCTTTGTCTAAGGATAAGGCTTTTTGGTTTTTGTTTGAAATGAGGAGCCAATGCTACCTATTAAACCGACAAAATGAAATGAATAATGTATTTTCTTCAAAACATTCTGGTTTTTTAATTTGTGAACCACTAGGATTCTCTTGTCTTTCAAATTAAGCGTCTTTAAAATCCTTAATTTCTGATTTTTTGTGGTAAGATTTTAAAACCACATCTTGAAGTTGCAATTTTTTTTGGTAAGAAACTAAAGATAGAATATCCTTGCACCGGCCAGTTTCCGATTCTGCAGAGGAAGTCATTTCTGCAGGCTTCCCACTTTGGTGACCACTAAAAGCTTAATAAGAAAACACGAGGTCGCCCAAAGTAGGGAATTGATATAGGGAAAGTAGATAACATCTCATGAACTAGTTTTTCGAAAAAATAAAAGATTCAATTTAGTTTCGTACATTTGTTCAAATTTTGTTTTTGACGATTCGACCAGTTCAGAATGCAAACTATTTCGAAAGAAAAGTTGTAATCGCAACGGGTGGTAAATTAATTCACGGCGGGTGCTGAAAAACTAGTTCTCCACCTTTAACTGTGTATCCTGGTTACAATAAAGTAATGGCTAATCTTTTTCTTCACTTAGTTGAAATTTTTTATAGTGGTGAGTCTGTTCTTCTTAATCTTATCTTGAAATAGATTGGGCTTAAATGTAAAAGAAGTGATACTGGCATCAGGGTATATCAAAAAGTACATTTTTTTCTTTTTGTAAGTGAAGATTATCATGTTGTGTAAACTGTAAATTTTTTTTTGCCGGGCAGAAAAACATGTTTTTTAAAAGAATTTTTCCAGTGCATTCGTTTTTAAAACTAGGCTTTATTCATGAGACTAATAATCGAACATCCTTATGTTTATAAAGAGATAAAACGCACCCAGAAGCTATTAACGTGCTGCACTTTAGAAACTCGATTTTTAATTGTTGCACAGATGTGATGTTTTGCGTTTTAGGGTTTTGGTTTCATCTGCAGCAACTAGCCAGTTGTTCGCTTCTTTCTGAAATTGCTGATACTATATATTAGAGAGAAAGACTAGTTATAGACGCTATTAATAATAGAAATTGTGACGAAGAAGCCGATTGAGAAAATGAACTAGCAGTACAATCAGATCTTGCCTTAAACTGAAGGTGTGTCTTGAATTGGGATTTGAACATACAGACTGAACCAGTACACTACGGTACAGTAGTAGCCTCTCTGTCGTAGGAGGTTGTCAACTTAATAATTATAAACACATGTCATCAAGAGAGAGACAAAATGCTTGCTATTTTCTACTGTTTCTTCGCATCTGCAGTTACTTTAAGTCGATTCCTGCTGAATGGCTCCGAAAGCGCGGGGAACGACAATCCAGTGAAAGTTAGCACCAATCTTCTTGCAGAATTTGTTTTCACCTCATGAAACCAAACTCCACAACTTAAATAGATTGACAGCAAAGTTTGATATTGCTGAGGTTAATTCTGAAGTTTATTGGATCGAATCTCCTTTTTAAAACCTGGTCTTTCACCTTACAAAAATATGTTTTACCTTTAATGCTTTCTGCCCCGACCAAATGACTTTTTATTAGTAATAGTTCGAAAACTGGGGATCATAATAAATGAAAAGTTTACATATATATCCACCATCTCCAAGGTCGGTTTTAGTGTGTTCTTGTGGTGAGTTTACTCTACACATCAATAAAAGGAAACCTTGGTGAAGTACTATTCTAAAACGAGTTTGTGCACTTCAATCTTACAACATAAGGTTAGAAGCGCATTCAAATTTATTATTTTCGATTTTGTTTTTTTTTGATAAAGAAACGTGTTTTGCCGAGAAAAGCGAAACAAAACCGCCTTATTCCTCTGTTCTAGAACTAAAGACTCGGAACAAAAAATGGAAGTAACTATCGCCTGATAGCAGTAAGCTGGAAGTCTTTCAAAGGAAACAATACCAGCTGAAAACGTGATAACCTTGAGCTGTTTTAAACAATAAACAAGGTGTTTGTTAAAATCTGTCACGATAATCACTACAAACGTGCATAGAAGAATAATCTTCTGATCATAAATTTGCAGTAATTAAGGTTTGGAAGTATCGTGGAATCAGAATAAACAATTTTGGTATAAGGAGCATTCCAACATTTGGGACAATTCTCATGCTAGAATATAGGTCGCCGAACACATTTTTCGTTTGAAAGCAACGATATTAATCAAGATTTTCTTTATTCAAGCATAAAAAAATATACCACCCATAATCGGGGAATATACAGAGACCCATATTCTTTCACCTCCAACTATACGACTTGACAATATGAACCTTTGACATAAATATGCGTACTTTATTCCTGTGTTGACCTCAGAGACTTCTTTTCACCAGGCGGTAATGTTAATAAACTCATTGATGCCGCAAAGATATCAAACACGGTGAATTATGGAGTAAGATTATATTTAGTAGCCGAGATGTCGTGCAAAACTTCCGTGATAGATATGTGTTGGCCAACTTGGTGTACCGCTTTGGTAAGCCATAATGGCAGCCAAAATTGCAACTGTTCAGTGGCATCGCCAAATCTCCAAAATATACCATCTTGTCTTTTCTACAGGGAGGAAGCTGACATTGAAGATACTATTTTAACCTGCGACAATAAAATGTCGAAGAGCGTTTAGCGGCTGATAACATAACCAATTTAGCGAAGTTTTTGAGCTACTGTACATTGCGTTTCGTATCCGAGATATCGTGCAGAAACCACGAGAAAGATCTTCAAAAAAAGTATTAATTGTGGCCATCTTATTCTAAGCATGTTTAGTTTGCCATGGGGGCCACACTGACTTTGACTATTGGCAAAGTCAGTTCTCTTTCTAGAAGTTGATTAGTTTTTTTCTAATGGGACTATGCATGCACAATCGTTTCTGTGGGTTGAAGAATTATTTCAATCAGCCGCCGACTTTTAATGAGCTTCAATACAGTGGGTGCAAAAATACAACATTAGCTTTGAGGCAAGATTGTGTTTCGTAGTCAAGACTATTTACAGTTCAAAAATCACGAGAAAGATCTTCAACTGATGGAAAACACACATCAAAATTAAACTCTCTCAATGATTTATCTAGCCACAATATTTTTGTTTGTGATCAACCAACATTCCAATCAGGTGCTGGGGATATTTCTTTGAATGTCTTTCTCTAGGAAACAACCAAGCAGTGTTTGCAGGTGCGTTTTGCTATTAGCAACACCAATGAAACAGAAGAGAAGATCCAAGCTGGTCTAATGGTTGTGTAGAGATCAACAATAGCAAACATTTTTCTGGTTTGAGTTACGTTTCCTTGCAAACGTGCACTCGTGCACGTCCATGACTAGTTTTTCTCGTTTCAAATACGGTTGAATGTTAGGTCTGTAAATAACTTATGATAAGCACAAGCTCTCAGCTAAATAACAACCAGATGTTTGTATACTATACGTTTAAGCACTCCGGCAACGCTTGGCGACGCTTTTTGGCAACCCACAATTCCGTTCGGTCGTAGAATTGTCGATCATCTGGCAAATAGTTGTATTCTTTGATGCGTACCGACGAAATTGCGCTTGATAAAATTCGCCTTACAAACTATTTGAGAACTCTTCAATGTGAACAAAATGAAAGGACACATTTGCAGAGAACACAAGCAAATAACGTCTATGCTTGGAAACCAGCTTAACAGATAAAGTATGATCACAAAATTCCATAAAACAAGAATTTAGAAATTTCTAAGCGATAACAACTTTGTTTCCGTTTTAACATCTGTACAGTTAAACTAAGTTGATCTTGGCACAGTCTTTGCCAGTGTCTTTTTCCTTAAACAAGAAACGTGGCATGAAATATATTTTAGCAAAACAAAAATCCTTAAAAAATGTTAAACAGATTCAATAAACTTGTTTTATTTCAACTTTTGTTGAACCAGCAAAAATAATGCTCATGAAGCTAGCTTTGTGAAAATAAAAAGTATCCCCGTTAGAATGAAATTGTACGAAGGTTCAGTAATTCAACAGTATAAATTAGTGTTTTGCGTACGTGTTCAATTTATAATAGAAAAAATGTATTTTTAAGCTCTTTTCTTCAAAATTGTTAAAATTAATTTCGGGTTTCGACAATTCTTAAATTAAATTTCTGTACCTAAAGCCCGGGTGTTTCCATATAATCCTTCCAATCGTTTGGATATTTTATGGATCATCCCAGTTGCCCCGGCAGTGTTCCCAATAAATCGCCCGATCTTTTGAACTTAATCAGTGAAACGGAACAACTCGGACCATTATATGGAAACCACGCTTAAAAGAATGCGCAGTCCAGTTGTTACCAAGGAGCGTTGGAACACGAAATGGGACCCAGTTACGTTAATTTGTGATGTCAGCAGCCCAAACCAGTCCATATAAGGAAGTGTAGTCTCTAACGATAGCAAATACCGTAATATACTAATTATAACTCAAATTTCATTATTGAATCCAGCAATGCTAGTGATGACTTTATTAACAATTTGGGGTCTTATTTGTTGACCTTATATTTTCCTGTTAACAAGAATAACTGATCATTCTACAAGTCAAGTCCATTTTCGTGCAAATTTTTGTCACAATTTATCTATCAGAGTCAGTTTAAAATCTGTTATGAATTTCTTAAGGAGCCGATTACACGAGGCCGGTTTGTCGCGAGATACCGGTGTGGCTGTTAAACACACCACAAATCAACTACGTCCTGGTCAGCCCAGCCTCCAGCCCAACTGACCGGGTCCCTACAATCGGTGGCAAACCGGGCTCAGGCTCCACCGAGATCCAAAGATGATTTCAAGCCCGGCCCAACACTAGGCTGAAACTCGTCCCGGCCCAGCAGACCGAGCAAGCTCGGTTGACCCGACTGGCCCGGCTGCATGGGCTCATGGCAGCCGAAAAAGCTTCATTTAGTTACTTACTGAAATACGGAGAACGTAAAGCATCATGGGAGGCGTATGCGGGTCTTGAAAGCCGTAAATGCGTATAACAATAAAATTAGAGTCGCAATAGAATTAAACCGGTTAAAAGAGTGTTTTAAAAAGCGCGGCTTTCTTTTGACTTCTCGATGAGTGGCTTTTAGTCACTTTTAGAAACCTATTATCGATTGAAGTGGTGGGCTGATACATCACAGACGCCATCCCCTACCAACGTCATTCATCGTAAGTTTTTGTTTTTCTTCCTGACATGAATTTTTTATAGCTTCACTTGTTAATATTATGAGAAAAAATTTAAGGTAAATTTTTTTTAACGTTAAATACTGAGCCGGCCTATTACGCTGAAACAAAAACAAAAGTAATGAGCGTAAATTAAAATTATGGTAAAACTGTTACAATCAGATAAATAAGTTACTTGAATTTCGTGCGTTAAATTTAAGGAGGATTAAAATCAGTGATGTAGATTTTAAAAACTTCCTTAGGTTTTAATAGACGTATTAGCATATTGGTCTAATGCTGCCGTGCTGAGCGCAAGTAACTGGTTTCGACAGGTTTGAAAGTTTTTTCTTAGTTTTTTTTCCTTGTTTTTCTGAACCATCTCAATTTGCATGATTTTATTAAATATTCACTGGTGCGTATAAATGGTATCGTAGTGAGAATATAATTTCAAAAGATTTTCGTTTAATTCCCAAAACTTCATTTTTTTTCGACAGTTCGAAAATTTCCGAAGACTTTCCAAAACTAGTGCACTTTGTCTATAAGTTACTACCCGAAAATAATATTTACAGTTCACGGGGCATGTGACATTATTTATTATTATTATTATTATTATTGTTAATTAATTAATTAATTAATTAATTAAGTGTGTGTTTATTTATTTATTTATTTATTTATTTATTTGCAAATATATTTATCTATTTACACATTTGGCCATAAATGGCAGATACTGCCCACAGAGGCTTGCCTCCAATTGACGTCTTATAAAAAGGAAGTAAAGGAAAAGAAAAAGGAAAGGGGAAGAAGAAAAAAAGAGAAAAGATTATGTTACTCTCTGGGTATGTTAATGAATTCACATCAGCAAAACTTCCAAAAAAACTTTCAAAACTTTCTCTTTTCATTTTTCTTCATATTTACTTTTTAAACAAGGCTTTCGTTTCACCAATAGGGAGGGTTCTTTTAAATCAATCTATTTAGCTCTGTTCAATTCCATTCTATTTTATTTTACTCCATCCTATCAGAAACTCGTGACTCGATTCTCTTCCATTCTATAATTGCACCAAAACTTTAATTTCCGTATGGTCTACTGCACATGGACGCACAATTATTGTTGCTTTTTACAATATCTCGAGTGAGATCCCAGAAATACCTAAAATTCGAATAACTAAGCAGCACTGCAGACTTCCGGCCGAAACCAATTGTAGAATTACACATTTTAGGTATCCAACTGATGATTAGTTACTGATTTGCCTTTATTTCAGCGATATCACAATAGTGTCTGTACAGTTTCAATTTGTCAAACACCAAAGAATATCACGGGACAAAGCATGCAAAGATTAACCATTCTGCCAATTTTTATGGTTTTGGAGAAAAAAGCACACCGAAGAATCTTGGTCTGAAATTTGCCCAAATTGTAGGGAAATGTGTGTGAACCTTTTGCTCGGTGGTGAGATTTTGTCACTTAATCAAACATCTCATGTATTTGGATATAGTTTCTTGGAAAACATTCAAACGTCAAATGCAGACTTCTCGGCTTTACTTTCAAGTTTAATCGTAAAACCTTGGCCTGATAATTATTGTTGATAGGCGCTTTCTTAGCATTTTGTTCATTTGCTCCTCCGACGTCAAAAGTTTAGTTTTCCTAATATCACATTGTAAAACAAGTGACGGAGTCGGAGAATATGGGTAGATGCTAGATTTCATCCTTCAAACCGCCCTTTTTGAGCGAGGCCTGGAAACTAGTTACGATGAACGGGAATGCACCATTAGGGCTAACAATGGTAATCGAGGGTTAGTTAGGGTTAGGGTTGGGGTCAGGATTATTTTTCTTACGTATAAAAATAAATTTGCATATAAATTTATGATAAATACAGTAACTTTTGGTGAGTTTGCAGCGACTTGAGTGGTTTGTCGTGTGGCAGTGTGTGGTGACTCCGATGCTAGAGGGAGTAGATTCGAAACTCGTACTGACCAGTTTTCTCACATTTTTAAAACTTCTATTTTTTCTTTGAATTTATCTGAGTGTTAGTATAAGTTTGAGTAATTTCCTACGAAAGAAAAAGGCGTTCAGAGATATGGAAACAAGAAAAGGGCGGTTTGAAGGATGGAAGCTAGCATCTGCCGAGAATATGGGCTTATTGCTTCGGGGAGGTTACCTTCAAAGACCGCTAAAATATGACAGGAACGTTAGGGCTTTTACAATCAATCCTTAACTGGGAGGTGCAGAAATTAAGAATCAGTGAATGAATGGAGTGTTAAGGGATGTTCTTGCAAGAGTTGACGTACTAACAGTTTGTTGTTTGCGTTATTTTAATACAAGCACACATTAGAACAATAGTATCAAAATGTAGCTTTGTAAAACAACATCAACAACAACAACAACAACATTTTATTAACAAAATACATGATTTTACAATTTTGTCATGCCCGCTTATAGCATGGCTAATCGAGGCAGGCAGAGATTAAGTTTATACTAAATAAATACATTTACAAAATAAATAACAAAAAAAATATGGCAAATAAGGATATTGACAACATATATGGATGTAGATATAATGACGTGACGGAGTAAATGTGAGATGTTACTGCAAAGGAAAATTCATATTTTCAATTGTTAAAATGTAATTGTCTTGTTCAGGAAGTGTAGTAAAAAGATGAGAGTTTAAACTTCTTTTGAAGGTGGATTTAGTTTTGTTTCTCAATGAGGCTGGTATCTCGTTCCACAATTTTGCACCATGAATTTGAAATGAATGCTCTTGTAGTTTAAGATTGAATTTCTCCCTAAGCAGCTAAGCTTGAAGCAATGCCTTTACAGTTACGTGTGGCTTTGATATGAATCAAACAGAAACCCGCCTGCATCATTGGTCTTGTTAACCAAAAGATATCCTTTCCTTCTTTAATTATCAAATCTTTCCTATTTTCTTTTTTGTGTTTTAGTCCTGTTCTTCCTTCCTTACTTAATGAAGGAAGGGAGTCCGTCCTTCTTTCATATTCCTTTCTCTTCGTTCCATTTTTTCTGCCCCAACGTTTGATATTTCAGTTCAGTAACAGTTTAAAACATTTTATGCCTTTTTGTATTATCAACGAATTTTTAAAAAGAAATTTTTACTTTTCGAAAAATACCGAACTGAGATTTCGAAATGGTGTAACAATAAGTTATAATAAGATAATAGTAATACAGTAATAATATAATATAAATGTAATAATAATGTTACTATTAATATTAATAATAATAATACATTTATATTACTAGTATAAATATGATATTAATACTGATAATTACAACAACAATAATAATAATAATAATAGATAAACTAGATATATCTTACAAATCTTGCGTACACGAAAGTTGTGGCATAACGCTAAATTAGCTGCTCCTCTCTTTGTAGATACGCAATCTGCCTTACCCCTACAGCACGAACTGTGGCGGGAAACAACTCAAGTACTTCTCTACCTATTCGAGGACGAACTGCTACTTAGAGAGTCTGACAGACTACGTGAAGGAAAAATGTGGTTGTGTTGGTTGGTTTATGCCAGGTAGGGCATATCATGAATTTAGAAAACTATGACAACCTCGTCCTAAGGAGGCGCATTTTAAGGGGGTTTGAACAAGAGGAAGCTTATTAGGTCGCCCCAAACACTTGTTAGGAAAAACACAGTTGCCAGGCTGCTTTTCTCTAAACTTTCCCAATCTATGAAAAGTATTCAAAATGTATATTTTTCACAGGCCTTTCTTACCTTTAAAATACTGCGAAAAAATGTAAAAGTTTTGATAATTTGAAGCATCTTCGAGACTAAGCTCTTATGATAAAAATGTTTTAGCGAAAATTTCCCCAAACTTTTGTTCAGGATGGAAACCTGAAGGTCCTATTGCTATATGTGTTCCTCTCTGCTATGTGTCTACATTTCCTCCTGTTCCTTGCCTGTTCTACGTTTCGGAACAGCGCCCCAAGTTGTGTTCTTCCGGCAAACAAAACGACTGTTCTTAAGTTTCAAACAAACTAATATACCATCAGAGGCTATGAACTTTACTAACAATCTTCACGTTTTCATACTTTGTCATCAAATGTTAGCATGGATTTAGTTGCGGCATCATAGAATAAAACACTTTGCGTATTTCAATAAATCAATTTTGCTATCAAATACTGGTCGTATTCTCAACTACAGTTACGAGATCGGATAAGCCCGAAAAAAGAGAAAAATAACTTTTTCTAAAACCAATTTTAAAGCGAAAACTACAAGAAAATATGGCGCGACGAAATGCTAATTTGTAATTTGGACTGCAGGTTGAAATAAAATGAAGTCGGTTTTATTAAATTATTGTCTGCGCCAATGGTTTTCTACTTCAGTTTCTTTGTCTTAGAATTTGGCAAATTAGATTTTGAACACCGGCTTCAACTTAAAGGTTTTGTTATGATTTCTTTTATGAGCAATACTTGGATTTCATACAAACCACTCGCTGAGTGGTCCATAATACGCTCCACATCCCACCGCCACCGGGTCTTTGATGTTTGCGCTTGTTCCGGTAACTGCCTCGTATTTAATAACATATATACATACACACATATGGTATGTAATTAAATTAAATTAAACTTGCAGTGTTAGCTGAAATTTGATTACCTATAACCAAACCGAGTGTAAGTTTAGAAAAGTCTCGGCAAAAACATCGTTTTGTTGGTGAATTCTCAGCCGAGTTTTGGCAGACAACTTCATATTTTGAAGAACAATATCGGAAAAAGAAGCCTGGCATTCTTATAAGGAACTTCGACTGAAAAATACATTTGCTCTCAACTGAAACTTTAGTATTTGTAGTATTGCCTTTGTCCGTATCGACAGTTGAAAGTCGATAAATGGTTATGTTTACAGAACTAGCGAGATCTAGTTTGAGTCATATGCCACCATCTTTAAAAGTGGCGTAGTTTGCTTGTAGCGCCAGGCCCCCTCTCTTTGATTATCGTTCTATTTACCAAGAGTGGAGCCTGGCACTACACCTAATTTTTGTGACATTTTGAGGCTGTATGCAGTGAAATCCAAGCTCAAGAAATCAAATGTCAAACTACATCGCTAAATAGCGGTAGCTTTGTCAACAAATTTATCAAATTCATTGGTATTTTACTGTCAAAAAGGAACTATTAAAGGTTTACGTGAGAACAAAAATGTTTTTAGGCCAGGATTAACGTTAAAGACCCACTATCAACCAGAATGCTTTGCGAGCGCGTGTTCAACCTCTATCCATTTTACATATATGATCATTCCGCCATGATATGAATGATAGCGTGAAGCTGTGGTTGATGGTATGAAATCTGGTTCAATCGCGTCTAAAATGTGGCCATCGAAGAAATCGTCAAGTGCTAGTGGTTCCCTGGACTATCTAGTACTATAATTAATTTAATTAAGGCGTAAGATTACAATAGCATCGTTTCAAAACAAAAATAAACGGCCGCAAAGGATCTCGGTTGATTATGGGTCTTTAAAACTATGGACCTAAACATTAACTCTGACACCTATTTTCATTAGGTGGCAAAGGAGCGAACATGTGCCAGATGAGAAAAACGTTCGAGTGTTTGTGGCCGGCATGGGGTAAGTGTGCAGTCACAACATACCAAGCGTATCGCCAGGACGCTCCCCTCGCAGTGCGGGATTTTGAGAAAGGTCCTAAACTTACACTGATTAAAGTACAAATACGAATTATTAACAATTAATAAACAAACAAATACACATGAAAACACAGTAATATGTAAATTGTTATACACTATTTATTAAAAACATAAAAAAGAATTCAGAATTAAGGATTGGCTTTAAAAAAATCAATATACCAAAACAATCGGTGCAAGTGGTGCATGCTGTTTTAAATCACTTTAAACCCCTAAGAGTTCTCCAATCCCTCCCCCTTCCCCAAGCTCAATGCTCTGACCTCTGTTGGCATATCCTTTGGTTTCTTGATAAATATAGAGAAGTCGTATATGTATAACACTGAGTAGGGGGGAGACGGCGGGGAAAGTGACCCATCATCTCAACAATTACATCCAAGATTATAGTTTTGCAAGATGAAAAAAACGCACTACTGTTGCATTGTGGGATTACAGCAAGGACAAACTGATTTTTTAAATTTATTTTATTTATTTATTTATACAGCTTTTAACACACTATTGAAAGCAAGAAAAAAAAACTGACAGGGATAAAGTGTGATATGGCTCGTATGCGTACAACAGAACTTGGCTCCAAATCAAGTGTGGCCGTTACAAATACATATAGTATACTAAAATGCCCGTAAACAAACTTTGAAGATTTGTTAGAATGTGAACTTGCTAGTTTTTGCAAAACTCCTAAAAGATGGGATTTTAATAACTAGTGGTCAAAAGCGAACAATTACTGTATCCAAAACTTGCATGGTTTTACCCGTTTTGTAGAACAATTTGACAGGAACCATAGCATTCGCTGTCCAGTGGATTGTGAGGTCGTAACCTACACACCCAAGCTCTCGTCGGCCCTGTTTAACCCACAGAAGCTTCTACCTGACCCCAAATTTCGGTGGCTGTTAAATGGAGAAGGAATGCCAAAGGACCTTTCGGGACAACTGCAGTTTATGAGGTACCGTTCTTTTCTTCTGTGTATTGAGCCCCGGAGCCTGTTGTTTTATTACTATTTCAAGGTTTTGTTATGTTAAGTTTGGTCTTAGTTGTGGTGTGAGAGACAGGAGGCTTTAAAACCTTAAAGGTATCCTCGGATGGAAACACTTTTGTTCTCAGCAGAAACTTTCGAATGCCTTAGTCCGTATTGGTAGAAAAATGGATGATTGTCTAATTTACACCGCTGATGCAAGCATTCATTCCATTTTAAGTAAAAGTTTTGCTTCAAATTTGCGATTTATCAGTCTTCCTCAATGTCTTGAATGCGATTAAACTCTCATAATTGTGAAAATCGGAGAAAAAAAAAGAAAACTTAATTGTTTTACTTAAAGATTTAGATTTGGATAGTTACTTCTTTTAAACGTTTATGATATTTTGTAATACTGTTTTTGTATTTTTGTACGACAAATACCGGGAAAAAAGTAAGTAGTTAACAACATTCGCCCTTGCGAACAATTAAGAGTTCAAAATTTTAAACCAAGATGTCTTGATGGAATTGAAGACATGTTTGATGAAGTTTCATAAAAGCATATAATTTTGTCAATTTTTACTCAAGTTAAATGAAACTTTGGATAATAACACATAATTGTTCATTAACTATGATGGAGTTACTGATTTGCACCATTAACTCATCAGTGTAACAGGAACACATAAGCAGCAAGGATTAGATTATTATTATTATTATTATTATTATTGTCATTATTATTATCATTGTCGTTATTATTATCAATATTAATATTATCGTTATATATATTCATTATTATTTCTTTACCACTAATTAAGGTGTGAAATACATTTATTGCAGGGAAAACTACGTGGTGATCAACTTATATTTAGAAGAACTTCGATATGAGGAAATCACCCAGCTACCCTCCTACAGTTTCTACAGATTGGTTGGTACGTCAGCAGCTTATTTCCCCTTCCACTGTGTACATATATGGTCACTGTGTACATATATTGGTCATATATCTGGCCGGATTTTCCAAAAGGTTATCGACAGCTATAAGCACAGTGTCGTTAGTACCCCACCCCCCCCAAACTATCCAGTCTCAAGCTCTTATAAAACTCGTAACTGTTTGAATATCCGAAATATTTTCGACATTTT
>JAOBYH010239967.1:0-17014 GCA_025403525.1 Umimayanthus kanabou | reverse complement strand
ATCACCACCACCACCACCCCCCAAACGTACAATTGACATTTCTTGTGGGTAAAATCGATATGTGAGGCTTCCCTAAACAATATTGCAATCAGCACCTTTCTTCATTCCTTGCCGTTGGCCTGCCTACTTCTTACTCGGACCGTTACAAGAAGACACTAAATTACTTGACTTTGTATGTACCCGATCCTAAAATATAAGCACCTTTGAGGCTGAAACCCTCAAAGTAATTAAGAACATCCACACTCAGCCTCCAAACTAGATGTTCTTACAAAAAAAGGAATGTGTACATGACTTTGTGCCTCTCAACATATCAATAAGATTCGTTTGTACTTTCGACGTTGCCTCAGTGACAAGCAACTCATTATCAGTGATTCCGTAATTTGTTCAATCAATCTCTTCGAAACCTTGAATAACTCACCAACTATGAGGCTGGTACGAGCTGGTTGGTTTAATCCCATGGTTCTGTGTTCAAAACAAGCAATCGTCGTGACTAACTGATGCACGTATGACTGACTGCATCGAGCTCCCTCTTCATGTTAATTAGCACTTGGCGCTTGATTGAAAATAAATAAAAATGAGTTTTTCTTAGAGCTTTATATTTTTAAAACGAAATGGGGCCGCGTCGTTGTAAATGTTGTTCCAGAAAAACCGTTGAACCATTTATAATTTGAGTTCAATAAACGGGAATGGATGATATCACTATCGCATCATGGTTCGGATTCAATATAGTTATAAACAAAAACGTTTAGTAACTAAATCCACAAGTGCGCCGTTATTTGGATAACAGCTTCAATTAACCGCTGGTTTCTGGAACGAAGTTGAGTTAGTTGGTTGGTTGCTTTCAGCCAGGTGCAAAGGAGACTTATTTGTAGAAGCCTGGATATATATTGAGTTGCGAAACGGCCGGGCTGGCCACTGAGTTTGTGCACGTGGACTTCACACACTGAGGGCGCAAAGAGCCAGTTTACCGTTTGGAAGCAAATAAAGGCTTCACGATTAAAATGTTGCCATTGAGATCGGCTTTTCAAAAATTTTTGAAACACTTCCTTCCTAGCAAATATTTGTTCCAGAATGCAACGTTAATTTTCAAAACGGGAAAATAACACTTAAGGCAGGAACACGAAGAATGCGTTTGATATTGTTCCTTTGCTATTCATAACTCTGAGGATGTGGGTGGAAATGTTTCATAACTTGATAAGTTTTCATAATCTGTAGTGACTCAGGAGCCGTTTCTTTGATCAAGTTCTCAGTACCACATGCTAAACTCTACAAAACTCTTGACTCCATGATAGCCAAATCTGGATGAAAACTTGACAATAGTATGTGAACAACCCGGTCTTTGTAAGATGTGTGTCAACTGTTTTAGATTTAAAAAGTATCTAATGAATTGTTTGTTTTCTACTGACCACCATGTTTAAGAGTTGTTAATTCGTTTCCAACCCAGGGATTTTCGAATTAACCACGTATTGGTTTTGCTTTCTGCACTCAGTTCCCGTATTCCGATGATTTTAATGATGTTCCCTGCACTTCGTCGGAAATGAAGCTTGAATGCACTCTGTACACAGTGCAAGGCTCATTGCGCATTATTCGTAAACTTCTACACGTGCAAACATGCAACACCGTGTAAACAGACGGTGTAAAAACACTTTACACCGGTAAGTGGTCCAATAAAATAGTTTATTTTAACGCCTGAGAAAAATGAGAGAACAACAGTGTTTTATTTAATACTGATCAACAGCTTGACCAGTGTAAACTAAAAGTAAAAGTCTAGTGGTTTGGAGTTATTGGACTCTCCTCACGCAGCAAGGATCACAGTGCCGTTCTGCCCCCATTAGTTGACAAGATGATTATCTCTTAGTATCAACCTTTGATGACTAAAAATTAAGCCAAATCTGGCCGCTGAAGAAAAGGGGACTTCAAGCGGTATTTCCAGTCTAACATTCTTGTTAAATTTAATAGGCAAAGTTATAAGTCTTAATTGTTTACAAAATAGAATAAATCAGTATAACCGATTGTCGATATTAGTCAGTCAAGGTTAAAATATTCCTAAATTAACTAATTTGAACATTATAACTAAACTTTTAGGTTCAGACTTTCTTGCCTGAAAAAATTAGCTTCCACTTCTTCATATTCAACGTGGCGTCGTAACACTATTCTAAACTTTGAACTCAACTCTCCGGCTCGCACAGAAAGCGGAGACTTTTTGTCGATGTAAACAAGCAGTTATCTGTATTGCACTAATATGATGGCTTTGTTTGAGTTTATTGTTTCATACTAAACAGATCTTATATTATAAATACAAACTGAAATAATACTTGATGAAATGAGTGTCTTGGCCGGACGAGAAAAATTATATGCTAAAAGATTAAGCATTCCAAAACTTATAATTAGTAGTCAAGAGATGAATGCTGATAGTGATATGAAACAATTGCCAGCTAAAAATATCAGTAAAGGGAGGAATATTTCAACAAACAACTTGCAATGAAAGGAAAAAATGTTCTGCAACCCAGTGCCATTTATTTGATCTATTTTTCAAAGAACATGATGTTTTAAGAATGGCCCGCAAAACTGCAACAACCTTAAGGCAATTTTTCTTATGCTAAGTGTTTCCATCAAATAACTCGATGTATAGTGATTTGACCAATTTTCGTTGCAAGCATTTTTTTAATAATGAAAGTCAGTATATTAATAGAAGTTAAAATATATCAAAAACGCTTTCTTTTGCATGTTTGCCCAAAACAAAGGAAAAGAGAGAGGTTAACATTCAGCGTTTCTGTGGCTTGAAAAGGAAGGAATCTCGCCTTGAAAGTGGCAGGATGTTTCGGGAAGGAAGTCACTTGACGTTCTGAGTCAGTGAAAGTCGTGTGTATACGAGTCAGGACTTTGCGTGAAGAATCCTGTTTTCAGGATGTTGGTTGATGTTTAGATTCCGGAAATATGGATTGCATCCAAAACAAATGAATGAGTTGGTCAGTGTGCATGCCGTGATCGCAAGCTCTATATGAATCATAGAATCTTGCGCATGGTACTTGGTGCTGCCATGACAACCTATTTAAATTGTCTTCAGAAAGCTTGGATATTCTGAAGGCTGTCACCGCGATAAAGGACTGATAAATGACACTCATTCGTCATAATTAATGTCAGTAAGTTGTCATTCAAAGAGTACCGAATAACACAACAACTATAAGGAGATACATCGCCGTTGATTCACTTTGAAGTAAAAGAGCATGAAAAAAAGTTCGCGTACCATTGCCCGAGTCAATTTACATGCTCGTAAACGACATAACGAAAG
The DNA here is from genome assembly GCA_025403525.1 of Umimayanthus kanabou. Classification (NCBI taxonomy): domain Eukaryota; kingdom Metazoa; phylum Cnidaria; class Anthozoa; order Zoantharia; family Parazoanthidae; genus Umimayanthus; species Umimayanthus kanabou. Next base: position 13,722 of record JAOBYH010239967.1, on the reverse strand, counting down.
GTTTCATTTGAAAAGGCCTTGAAAACGAATAAACAGGATGTTTGGTGATTCTTGTGATGGTATATAAAACGTTATTCTTTGCTAAAGTGAAAATAAACAAAAATATGAATGGAATCACAACCCAGAATAAAGTAAGAATAGCCTGCACTGCTTATTGTTGTTGTTAAATTTATAGGCGGTCTTTCGCTGTTATGATCCCTCAGATTTCTATCATTGCGTTCCAGTGTTCTTAACTTACATAATAACTGCAACCAAAAGTATCAACAGTTTAACAAATTCTCGAAAATTCTTGTTTCTGTTGCACACTTTCTGCTTTATCATCTATGTTGACTTTACGATGTAAATTTGGGAGTGAAGATAAGACAATTCCAATTAGGAGATGTCGCTTGCCCAGACTCAACCGCTACGTTTTCTGCTTTAAGTCGATTGATTGAGGTGAAGGTTAAGGAACAAACGAGTGCTCAAAAGTCATTGAGTCAAACATTACCTACGGGCAAAACTCGTTTTGATTCCTGGTATTCTTTTGTGTGAAGAAGTTTGGATTCTGAACTATTAAAAACCAGCACAAATCCGGGCACAAATCTCAGATTTGCTATTTAAAATGTTGCTGTTATTGTTCCCAAAATCAAAAGGTTTGAGAAATTTTGATTTCACCAAGGTTTATGGAGAGACAATTAGATTGGAAAACATTGAATACGAATTAAAATAAAGACACTGGCTGTATTATGATTCAAGAGAGGGGAGATTGAAAAGGGAAAGTCGACCTGCACGAAATGATTGAATGTCATACTCTAGCTTCACTGCAAAGTTATGGCAGATGCAGAAAAAGTTTCCAAATTTTCCAAAAAGAACATTGTGAACTTCCGAAATACTGCGCTTCAAACTTGTATTTATTCGCTGCTATCGTGTCAAACTGCTCTTCTAATAAATAGCTCCGGGCAAGACATTAGTGCGGTATATTAGCCAGCAAGTTAATGAAGCGCTTTATCAACATAACAATAGACTAGTAAACCGAGGGCCCTATTTATAGGGCTGGGCACTCCCTCCGTCACACACCTCACTACAAGTCACCAAGCCGAGATTGCTCAAGTTCCCGTGGTCGCTGTATACAAGGTAAATATTGAATTGAAGTTTTCTTTGAAATTAGATAATGCACTTTCTCTTCTATGCCAGAGGGATTTTCTCTCTCTTTTCCTATAACTCAACAAATCGAAATTTCTCCAGCTCAGAGCAGGAATATTTTGTGAGATTTTTTTAGATCATTCTTTGCTTCATAGGGTAGCAGGCACTCAGAAGATAATATTTTAAATTTCCTCTCTTGTAGTTTAAAGAAACAACTAGTAACATCTCAGTTTCTAGAAATTTTAACTTTAAAAGTGTAGTCTCTTGATATTAGGAAGCCTCATCTTGGATGAGTAACATTTCAGCTGAGGCATGACCGCAGACACAGGTTCCTAACTAGTCAGCCAGCTGTTTAAGACAAATCTTCAAGCCATGTCGTAGCGGATATCCACTAGCTACTCACTCGTCAAGTCAAACATCTTTTGCAATGAATGAGAAACTCGCAGTAGAGCGCGACAGATCTGACTCACTGCATAAGACAGAATCTGATTTTGGTTCATGGTTCAATGGATCATATATCGTTCTTCTAGGGTTAAAGACTTAGGTACATGAGACTTCAGGCTGTATCAAGTACTGATATACTCATGCTCTTTAATAGTCTGATTCGACTATTGAAACCAAACCATTCTGTCAAACAAAATGACAGTCACAGAAAGGGAAACCTTTTCGTTACATTATTCCTGTTTTGTTGCCAATAGAAAGTGTTTTTGTTGCCAATAGAAAGTGTTTAAGAGTTTAGACTTACTGGAATCTTTAAATTTCTTGTACGTATAATATTCTGCGTTCCTTCCACTTCCTGACGTGCTCATGTCTTCGACACTTTGCAAACGCTCGCTAAACAAGACAGTTTAACGCTACAATTGTTCAGCTAGATATGATGCCGTAGCTTAACAGTTTAATGCTTCTGTAGCTCTGCTGGCTAGATTTCACGGTCTACCGAGAGAACTTCATGGCAGTCGGTCTTTTGGCACACGCTCTTCCACTTGGTTCAGCAGAGACTACGAAGCTACACACCACTGCATACGTTTGTCCTCAAATAAACGAAGATCCGGTGCTTAATCTCTGACCATTCTTGCATGAGAATATCATAAAAATACACACACGAGGATCGCTGGAGACCTATATGCGTTACTAGAGCGCAAATCAGCCACCCAGAGAGAGAAATCTGTTGTAGCTTGTTGCGAAGGTGACCAAATTCTGATTGCGTTTCGAAGAAATACCTATAGTCGGCCGCGTTTGGGCCCCGAAAATTGGTTTGCGCTTGAGCTAGATATAAAACGTTGTATCTATTCTGCGGTATAGTTTCCTGAAACATGTGTTTCCAGAAAAATTGGGCTGGTGAACTGGTGCGCTTCGGCGTATTAGAACTTAACGAAAAAAAATGAGTCTGGAGACTTTTTGCAACAGAACATGACAACTCTGCCATTCTGGTTTCTGCACACGGATTAAAGTAGGCATTTTTTTACTTCAGTTATGTTTCAAATTGTATGCTTTAATTTCCTAAGGAAGAGAAAGGAAGACAAGAATATGTACAATAACGTTTGACTAATAATATACTAATATGAATTTCTCTTTAGGTAGATTAAATCTATTTAGAGAGTGGAAAGTCGATTATCATTAGTGCAGAGGAATTTTTAACTAATCATTTATATCGAGTGCACATCGCTGCCTCCAGAATGCAGCTATCAGAATCTATTAGCTGTACTGTTGTAATTTCCGCCTTTCGTGGGCGTACAAGAGTTTTCACTGACTTGATATCGGTTTGTCTTCACATACCGGCACTCAATTTGCGTGTTCACAGGATTCCAGTGACATGCAAATGATGTATGAGGGAAAGAAGAAGACGCAAAGTATGCTGTAGCAGGCAATCCAGTGCAATTCCGACACTATACAACACTCATTTTATCTTAAGTGGTTCGCCCTGAGTTTCGCTGATATTATTAAACAACGGATTCCTTTGACTGATTTTGTTGTTGTCTTTCCACTCGCAAATATACACACCAACCAAATTTGATATTTGCTGTCTTGTTTGCCAACAGTTTACAACAGTTATAAATAGATAACACCGTTATATCTGTTTGTTATCACTACTTAGTCGAGAGGTCCGACCACGCTCGGGGTACGTATACCAGTTTCAGTCCACTTTGATACCTGATAACTGCGCCTGAGTATAACTGTACACACGATTGCCGCTTTTTGTTTTTTAGTCAGTACCCAGTTGGTGATACCAACTCATGACTGAATGCGTGGTTCATGGGGGTCTACTGCATGAGAATCACATGATGTACACAAAGTTTCAATTAGTGTATGTTTGCAACCTGTCCCTTACTTCACGTCTGCTCTAACTTTTTAACCCAATATGTTGATCTTGTGGCTTGAAAAGTACTCTTTGGCGCATCTCTTGAATCAATACACAAAGGTATGGTGTTTTATGGTTACCAAACCAGAAAAACGATCGCTATTTATTACGTAAATTGCAAACCACCAACGTGATTTTCATTAGGCGAACTGAACTTTAGTATGGAAACAGAAAATATCAAGCATTACTGATGGAGATCTGAGCAGAACACATTTTTATCCAAAAAGAACTGATTTGATATGAAAATTTCGAAGACAACCTTTCGCAGTACTCGATTTGTTTTCATGAGGCTGTGAAAGAACGTGAAAGAAAACAAATTTTCTAACTTTTGTTCTAGTTAGTTTGATTTACTGATCACTGCAGTTGCATAGTAGGTGAATATCCAAACCCTATGTGCGTGTTTTTGGTGGTCCGTCCTTGGCTTCTGCCGGAAAATGCACATCTTTTTGTTATAGGTTTATTCTTTCTACCAGGAAACCGTTATGAGAAAATTTCATTATCTCAAGTATGCAAAATGTCCTCACATCTGTCACTAACATCACTAGACACAAGAAGCCAAAATGACAGAAATGGCTGCAATAGTAAAGGAATTAATTCAGTTCTGCAACAAGTTGTTTCTGTTCGTAATTTTGCGTTTCGGATGCCGATTTTCTAATCGCGTAAGAAGTTTATTGCACACTCACTTTGTTTTTTTCTTAAAAGATTCCTTAGAATCGAAAGTTCTTTACTGTGATTTGTTTATTCCTTTTGAAAATAAACTAAAATTAAATAAAATAGCACAGATTTGCCTGTGGCTGTGGCCATTGTTCGTAGTCTGCGTGAGCGTTGGAATGTTATCAAGTTCATAGAAATTGGTTTGATAACTGTGACGCACAAACATACCCAGTGTCTTCTATCGAGCATTATTAATTCATTAGTTGATCTTTCACTGACCCTTTGGGTGATCTTAACTTGCTGTCTGTTGGTTATTGAATATTCAGTCATCCATTTAACACATCAAAGTCAGGGATTGCGGGTAAGTGATTATTTGGTGGTTTTACAGTTGAAGCAAGTTCAACTTCAAGTGTATTTGACAGTTGCAACGGGCCGTAGCAATACTATCAGGAGCACTTGCAATCGGACGCACGTGCGACACACGCATGGAACTACCGATCCATGTTTGACCGGATTTTTAAAAAAACATTTCCCTATGGCAGACTCTAACTACTGATTAGCAGAAAGAAACCCGAAGTCATGCAATTCATTTTTTCACGGCTAAAAATGAATCGCGCATCTCGCCCCTTGATGACAGTAGTCGGAAAAGATCAAGGTGAATTGAAGAGCTATTTATTTATGAAACATTTTTTAGTCGTCAGTGCAGCTCTTGTAGTTGGTGAGGCGAATATCGTGTATCTGTATTCGTTCCAAAGTCATTCGTATTGATGATGGCTACACTCTTTTCAATAGTCGCACGGAAGCTAGGCTCCTCCCCACTTCACTCAATGATGTCGAAATCGAAATCTCCGAAATAGTTCCGTGTTTCTCATTCATTGGCTAAAAGACTGAATACTTCTTATCCTCAAGGAGATAAAGATCAAGAAGGTCTCAAAGGGATTTCTGTAGCGAGTGGACGAAATTGTATTAATTAATAGTAAAAGACCGATAAAATGCAGTGCGCCACTTTTCCTGCCGTCTCCAGTGAGTGCCATTAGCACTTCATCTTATTAAAAGGTGTTTAGCTTCTCACGCCCCGCCGGTCTCTTGGCAAGACTACTGACGACTAATCAACGCTTATATAAGTACTTGGACAACATCAGAAGTCAGAGGTCTTCCACCTGCCTGCGGGGCAACACAGTCAAAAGCTAATATCCGACGATTCACTAGAGAAAAGAGTTTTCTAATCCGCGTGCTTTCCCTGTGCTATTGGTTTTAATCCCTGATTGTAGAACCACTATTGCGTGTTTGTGGTTACAAGAATTGATAACTTTTAGTTCAAGTTTTTAAAACAGCATTCTAGCATGAAATTGGTGAAGTAGACAAAGTAAATTGACCAACAAGCCAAACACGCACAGTCGCTCTCAGCGGGGAGCCCTCTGTTTCCGTTCCATTTTTATGCCGCACAACAACCCTGCTTCAAATGGGAGCTTGAAACAATGAAAATGTCAAATGACTTCAGTTGTGTTGCTACGACGACTCCAGAAGCCTTTCTTTGTTATGGCGTTTTATAAAATGAAAGTTAATTGAGTTGGTCTACAGTCATTGTGTAGCTCGCTCACAAAGGATACTCTATGCTGCAACTTACAAAAGCTCCGCATTCCATCACACTTGTTTTGAGCGACCTTTCTAAAACACAAACAAGTTTTATATTTTGTTGTTTTCCCTTCTTTTCTGTCTTGTTTTTCAAAGCCGGCTTTCTGGTAATAGTTAAGGTACTTCGCTACGCTAGATTGAAGGTGCACCAGAAATCAGTCACAGTTTGATGAGTATTCATACAGACTTTCAAGTATCTTTTATTCCTTGGTTAACTTCTATGGTATCTTACGCGCAAAACTAAACCTACAAACAAAGGCTTCAGGGGCTTAGTTATGTAAATTTTGAAAATTATAGGCTTCATTCCTGAGAAAGAATTACTCGCAAAGAATACCAACTTGTTTGTCTTAATGTTCACACTTACTCAACTAAATTGTCAAACACTTGCAAGTTTTCGAAACTCTATACACACAATCACTCGGAGTTTTAAACAGCCATAAGTGTAGTTTTGTTGCCTGACTGGATACAATTGGTTTTTGGCGTTTATGCGGTTTAGAAATACAATAAATGAGCAACAATGGAAAAGAATTCCCAGAGTATTAACTGCGGTGGAGCGATAATGGTTTTATTAACTACATTTGAATGACAGATTAAGAAGCCTGCTATTGTTCTCCCGTTCCAAATTTGGCACACTGTAACACTGAAATGGCTTCCGAGCCAATCAGCAAAGTTAACTCATTTTCCTGTCAATCACTGAAAAGCTCGAAACCCGAGAAGGTAGCCCATGCATTTATTAGCAAAAGCACAGAACCACGAGGTTAGGAAGGGTGTGCAAGTGAGTTGTGGAGTGTTTTCTGCAAGGTTTGCTTCTTTTTGGTGATATGCTTCATTAACTTGCTGCTGAAATCTGATAGTATTTGTCCTCTTTATTTGATTTTCACAGGTTTTCGCTTTCTGCAGGGTGACGGAGAGTCTTTAGTAACGCCTGACTGCATTTCTGCACCGCCTGACTGGTTTTCTGGATCAAAATCAAATACAGCAGTCGGTCGAGCGCAACATACGAACTGGCTCTCATGGCACATCCAAATGCCGGGAAAGGTGACGGTTAGTATATGTCAAACTCTGTTAAACAATTTCTCGCCCACAGCTCACCAAACTCCCTTTGTCATGCAGGTCACGGAGGAGTGAACCAACTCGGCGGTGTATTTGTCAATGGAAGACCTCTTCCTGATGTCGTACGGCAACGAATTGTTGATTTGGCTCAGAGCGGAGTTCGTCCATGCGATATCTCACGACAGCTGAGAGTCTCACATGGATGCGTTAGCAAGATTCTTTGCAGGTTCTACGAGACGGGCTCCATTCGACCAGGGGTTATTGGCGGGAGCAAGCCCAAAGTAGCAACAGGTCCCGTAGTCAATAAAATTGCGGACTACAAGCGCCAAAACCCGACCATGTTCGCGTGGGAGATAAGAGATCGACTGTTAAGTGAGGGCTGCTGTTCGACCGACAACGTCCCAAGTGTTAGCTCCATTAACAGAATTGTCCGCAATCGAATCAACAGCTCAGATAAAGTTTGCCCAAAGTCGGAAAACAGTCCCTCTGATATTAATGGCGTTGTGAAAGCCGAACAAACACAGCAGCATCATAGCCATATTCTTGGTCCTCATGCAAATTTACCAAGAAGTGCACAAAGTTCTTACTCAATCAGTGGTTTATTGGGGATTCCACAAGGCCACATTGGGGCAGGGAAACGAAAACACTCTGTTGAAAGCACTGGGAGCACAGGTATGTGTTATCAGATAACTCGCAAACTTTTCTTCGAGAGTTGAATAAAAGGTGAAATTGAACACCGCCGCGTGCGAGCTTGTTGATTCAAGGTTCGCGCGCGCGCCAACTTTTTATATATCCTGGTTAAAACATGCTCTGCGAATACTTCATAAGGTTTATATGACTTTCGGGAAAAGTCCTCGACTTTATGAAGGTTCATTAGAATGTTCTGGGCTTTGTAAAATTAGAGCTAAGATTTCCTAATGTATGCGTTTCTGTATTGGAATTTGAAAGAACAAACGAAACACGTTTCAAGCCATTTTTCCGTTTCGCGAGAAAAATTACTATATACTTTTATAATCATATCAGCCTCATTCCAAAGACATTTATTCGGCTTCCTCTAATCCCACCGACAGACTAAGCAAACATATTTTTGGCCAATAACTTTCTGGGACTTCTGATACGGTTTCCATGACTGCTCTACTTGGGTACAGTTAACTCACAGTCTGAACATTATTTACATACAAATTACAGTTCTGTCAAACTATTTTACTGCACTTGCAGTTTACATTGAATTTTGTTCAGTCGAGTTCTAATATTTATAAAACGTAACAATTTATATTTTATATACTTTACTAATTAATGAACTTTTTGGCGTGATTTACGTGTTTATAAAATTTTGGAAGTTAAAAATTCTAATGAAATCAACAAGTTGCTTGTACATTTCAGCGTAAAATCATTAATAACAGGATTAATATTGGAAAAATGAAAATATATGAAATTGACATGAATTATTAGTTCATTCTGGCTTGTTTTTTTTTACAAAAATTACAAAAGCACAGTAGACTTGTAATATTAATGTGCCCGTGCTAATTTGTTGTGGCTTCGATATACTCGTATAGATTATTAACAAGACTTTTCACATGATTTCTGATCCAAGTAGACTTGCTTCCCATTAAAAAAGGAACTTTCTAAATTCTATATCATTCAGTTCCAAAAATGAATGGGATGTATGGCCCAAGATTATTTTGCAGCAAAATGTCTTGCATTTTATTACTATTCTTTGCTAAGAGGTGCTAGAAAAAAAGGTTTTTTTTCAAAATATGAAAACAAATCAGCTTTTACTAACTCAGTGAGTTATAAAGTTTATGTTTTTAAAAAGATTTGCTAGAGAAACGTCCTGTTAAAAACCAAACTAAAACTTTGTTTTAAAGTTCTATTTGTATCACAACAAATAGACAACAAAATTAATAATCACATTTCATTAAGGAGTGTTACAAGTCAAGTTGTTGACAATACAGTTGTGGGAAGAGCACTATAGTATCCCAGACTTGCACTAAAACCACTTCCAGTCACAAATTCTGATTATAAGCCCAGCAGGACACAATATTGTTTCTCTTGTACCTTGTATTTTTGGATGTTAGCCATTATTAGAATTAAAATACTTAACAAAGCTCATGGCATTTTCTTCACTGTCATAGTAAAAAAACAATCAAAACTCTTCATTTTCCTCAATCAAACTGTTCATTTCTTGTAGGTGTGTGTCATGTTGATTTGTTGTTCTGTCACTGGTGAGAAAATAGAAATGTGTGCAAATGCTGTCAAAGTTAATCACAAGCATATTCTTAACCTTTTCATTCCCAGAAGTGTCAAATAATAATAAAATTGCTAAATTATCACTTAAAATTGTGTCCATCTCATTCCAAGGAACAGGTTGGGAAAACATTGCATTCATCATGGAGAATTGGAAGAATATGATCAATTCCCATATTCCCAAAACCAGTCAACCTATTTTATATTGATACATTAAGGAGAAGATAGAAGTTGATAAACTTGCTAGGAGTGAAAATGGAAAGCACTCATGTTTGCCTTGATTATTTACTGCTTGTTGAAAACAACCTGCAAACTTTCCAAGTTGAGGGGGGGAGGGGTTGCAGGCAGTTGGCAATAATTTGACCAAAATCAAAAAAGTACTGTCAAATTTCCTGGTGTGGGCATTTGATCTTGGTCAAATCTAGCGACTGGTGCCCATTACTGGCGAAATAAATCAAATCACAGGACCCCATATTATGTCAAACTTCCTACTTGTGGGACAAAGAAAGATGTCAAGTTGCTGTCTATTACCCCCTGCCCCCCTAGGGTTTACTTTGAAATGTACAATACAACACAGTTCTGTATAAACTGAAAGTGTTGATATGTTTTTATTCAGGGAGTCAAGAATCTGAAGAAGTCCAAGCTGAAGGTGATGTGACCTCACCAACAGGAATCAAACGCATTAAAATGAGAAGAAACCGCACAACTTTCTCTGGTGAACAGATTGAGGAACTTGAAAAGGCATTCGACAGGACACACTACCCTGATGTATTTACAAGGGAGGAATTAGCGCAGCGTGTGGATCTATCAGAGGCAAGAATTCAGGTAGAGTCATTACTCGTTAAGCTGGAACAAGGTAGAAATGGTAAATTTCTGGGCAATATATTTGTTAAACTCAACAACACCATAGTTGGGATAAATTTACGTAACAGATGAGTTTAATATTTCTTTGTGGCAAATTTTTATTTTTTGTTATGCTGGACTGATATGCATGTGCTCACTAATATGCAGCTCATTAATTTGTTGATCTTGTCGAGAAATGACTTTGTAAACAGCACACCTTAATTAATCTTCCAGCTTTGCAGTAAGGGGTAAACCTAACCAACTATTAATTATTTGGATAACGAGTAAGATACAACACATATTCCAGCTTAGCAGTAATTGACTAACCTTTAACTATTTACTGTTGTTGTGTGGCATGTGGTGTCGTAATGTTGATTTGATTTTGCTTAATTATATTTTTGGTGACAGCTTGTAACAGGAACGTGATTGTGCTTTAAGAAATTCCTTGTAACTTTGATTCAGTTTCTTGACTTTTGTGCATTATCTCTTGTTATTACTAGGGTTATGTCACCTGTAGGGGGCATAAAGCCATTTAAGAGTGCAATGCATGTAATTTCATCAGGAGTATGTTAAGATTAGGGCTCGAACTGCCTTGAAATTTCTGAGGTTTACGGTCAGAAATATGTTACGATTAGGGCTAAAACTGCGAAGTTTTAATAGCTTCAACTAATCTAAACTTCTTATCTACATTGAAAATTGTGTGATGGAGGTGCTAGGTAAACTAGTGACGCTGAGAATGTTTTGCTGAAGGCAAAAGAGTTTCAGAAAGTGAAACAAAATACAGCAAAATTTCACCTATTCGCAACAGATATCGAACTGACAAGCAAACACTGAACAAACTAATGAAAAGCAAAATCGATGTTTCGTTAGAAATCAAAGTAAAGATACGAACTTGAAGAGTGAGCTCTGAATGAAGTCAAACAGAAAGCAATTTTTAGTCTCTCTGACATGCTACCGCCCGCTACAGGAGACCCCTTTCCTGTTAACATGCTACATTTGCTTATGGCAAACAATACTGAGCTAGATAATTTGATCATTTATTTTATTTATTTACCGATGCGGCAACCCCTCGTGCGAGTACTTTTTGCCGGGTGCTCAGGGTTATTACAAAGATGGGAAAAGGAAAAATGTTTACAAATTTGAAATGCAAATTAGGAAATTAAGGAATTACAGAAATACATAATTCATTCCAAGACTAGTGGTTACACAACTGGGGAGTGGATTACAGTAGATACATTATGTATGTGTTTGTTGGCCCGCTTGATTGAGGAAAGAGTTCGAGTGGTAGGGAGTTCCATTGGGTGATGGTTCTGGGGTAGAACGACAGTCTGTGTGAAGTGGTACTTGCGGATATAGGTGTCTTCCTCTGCCGGCTGATTAGCGCAGATTCATCAAATCTAAACCAGGAATGTATTGATCTACAACTGTTTCTCGAGCTTCCATCAGGCTATCATCGTTTACAGATATTAAACAAAAGGGACATCTTTGAAAATTTCCCTCTTGTGTTGCACCCCAGTTTCAGATAAGACAAAAAAAAAATCTAAAAAGCAATCTTGCATTTTTGCCCTGAAAAGTTTTCAGTGCAAAACTGAATTATACTAGCAGCTTTCCTCTCTTGATAAAACCGCTAGATGGTATACTACGTGCAGAAGGACATTGTGTCCCCCTCGGAGATCAAAAGGCAGCCGCCTTACTTCCCTCGCAGCAAAGCCCTCGGATTTCCGAACTGGAAACCAACTCCGAAAGAAATAGAGCGACTGCTTTTGAGGCTTGATATTGCTTGACCGGATGAGAATTTTGAACGGTCAAGGGTTAATGCAAGTTAATTGCTCTTGCGTGGATAGTGATGTTTCTAGATGTATCGCAGCGTGACCAGGTATGGGAAGAGTTCATGAACAAGGCTTGTCTTTTGCGTGTTATGAAAAACCCACACGATTTACGGAGCTGACTTTGAGGGAAGTGAAACTGTAGTTCCCACGCCATATTCGGCCATGTTCGTTTGCTATATTTTTTTTCCTAAGGCTGCAAACTTTCGATTGAATACGCAAACTTAGAAACCGATAGTTTGTATGTAGAGCAGTGAGTAAAATCTTTTTCGTTACTTTTAGAGAGATGTAGTGATCATCTTATTTTAGATTATATATGCAAGTGCTTTTGTTGTTATTTTTTTTACTCAATACTGTAAACTGTTAGACTAAAATTCTTATACATAAGAAGAAGGTTGAATAATTTTAAGTTATAATGTATTGCTTTGAACGGATATTGACGGTTCAGTTTAAGGAAGATCAAAGAAACTCGTTGAAGTACTTCTTTGTCTATACAAATTAGTACCCCATAGCTGCTAAGCTATATTGTTGCAAGAAAACCTCGACTACAAGTGTGCAAGCATGTTTATTTCCGCCAATGAAGATTATAATAGCAAATACATGTTTGAAAAACTGACTGTCATTCACTTCATTGTTATTATGTAGTGTCGACTGCATTAATTCGTAAAGCCATTGACAATCCGAGTTTTAACCACCGTTTTTCGATATTTAGTATACTTTCATTAAATGAAATTCGCTTTTCTTGAAGATTACAGGAAGAACTAGCTGTTTGATGCTTCAGCTATTTCGCATAACAAATTTCCAGTTATGTTGATAAGCATTGCGAAAGATGGTTCAAATTTCTTGTTTGCAAAAGAAATTGGAGCCTTTAAAGAAGTAACTGGCTGCATGTGCCACCGACGTTCTAGCCAGCAGCCACCGATACAAAAGTTGTCAAAGAACAATTTTATAAGAACAACGAGGCTCAAATTTGCCCAAAAATTAAGAACAAGCTAAAAATAACTGAGGCTCGGCTTCAGATGCAAATGTAAATCACTAAATGCAAGTCTTTATTGAACAACACATCACATCACGTCATTACATGTGGCGTTTCATTGCAGGTCTTTCTGCAGTTAGAAACACTGAATGAGCAGAGAAGAAAATCAAAACTGTGCCACACGTGTTTTATGACAGTGCCGAAGTGTATATACGGCAATAATAAACCTATGGCTATGCTGTAGAAATAAAATTAACTTTATAACAATGTTCAGCGACATGTTTATACTAGCATTTGCGGTGATAATTTACATGATTTTAAGAATAATTGAGGCTCAAATTATGCAAAAACTTAAGAACAAGCCTCGGCCAAAATTTACTGGTTCTTATAAAAAAAGGCGTGTATATGGACATTATACCTATCTTTAATAGAGAGCTACAGTTGCTTTGTATGATGACTTACTTCATACACTGATTTTGCTACACTTTCAATTGTAGATACCTGTTTGATCTTGTTTAACTCTTTCACCGCCAAGTTTTTTTCTGAAAAACGTCATTTTTCACAGTAATTTCAGCATTTCGGGGCTCAGGCAAACTTTTTTGGATCTGTAGCAGTCCAACCAGGACTGCAATGGAGGTATTCCAGTTTTCTACCAACTAATGTCACTAGACAACTGAAAAGGTAAAAATTGTGAGCATGCGCAGAAGCCAAAATTTCTGAAAACCTCACCTGTCTTTAGGCGTTTTGGAGGGCGGCCATCTCGCTCTCCTCCTTACTTGCCCTCATTTTTTCCTCTGCCCTTGCATAAGGCTTCGTACAGTCAAAACGGTTGTGAGAAATATATTGCAGGGAGCTAGCAAACGAGCTTTATGGAGACTTCCTGGTGTCACATAAATTACCCCTTCATTTTTTTACCTATTTTTGTGGCTACTGCCTTCTGGGAAGGCGTAGCCATATAGTCATCGAGTAGATTCCGAATGTAAGTAAGGGCATAAACCCACGTGATT
>JAOBYH010238856.1:3023-17017 GCA_025403525.1 Umimayanthus kanabou | reverse complement strand
CTCTCCAGTTTTTCATATTTCGAAAGTATCGATAAAATCGGTAAAATCGATAAAGTCGATATTATAGATTGAAAAATTGATAAACATTGATTACTCACAACTTTTTTCTTTATCGATTTTCAACAATTTCCGATAAAATCAACTGATTTTTATTGATTTTATTGAATAGTATTGATTATCGATTTTATCGATTGGTCACACTGGTCAATAATAATGATAAAAATAATAAAAAATGTTTTAACGCATTTATAAATCAATCATTATGGGTTTTGATCAACGGTTGACATTGTATGCTTTTGCTGTAAGGTTTGGTGTGGAGCTGACATTTCAAACGTCATCTTTTCATCAGAGCAGATAGATAATTTTCGGGGAATTAAGTTTTCAAACAATTGGTGTTAGTTTATGCAGCTCAAAAAGATATCATGTAATATGTTTCCTTTGAACACAGGTTTTGTTCTAATTAACTGCACACTGTGTGGACAACTAAATGATTTTATATTTTTCATCTTTCACCTCTTTTGCATCAATGCTACACTAACGTGAGATATTTAACTTTGCTATATTGAATACAATCAGAGTCTGTAGTAAGCATTTGCTGTTGTGTCTATGTTATAAATAGTCTTCCCTCTATACCCACAGAGATGCCATGTTCGGCAGCAAAGACCCGACCTGTTCGTTTTTTGCCTTCTTTTCCTTGGCTGAAGTCTTGGAAACTGGCTGCCCAGATGGCATTGTGGTAAATATATGGAAGACCTTAGTCTGTAGTCGAATATTGTGATACAATAATATATCATTCTGCTATGACTGAGTCTGTAACATATATTATAACTGCTCGATCATTTCAGTGTACATAAGGGCTGGAAGTTGTTATTATAGTACAATGAGGGACAATTAAATACATTAATTTACCCGGTGATGTATCCGTGAATCTGTAATTTCATAAGCAAAATCACGGATCAGTCCATATTTGGATGTCCAATTCAGTGAAGTGTATCGAACTGCAACGGAATGGTGTTCATTGAAGTTTCAAAGATACTAAAACTGAAACGGTTTCATAAAGCTTTCTGCATAATTTGTTTTTCATTACATTAAAATCTAATCAAAAGATGAGTTGTGGTATTAAGAATTAATTTACATGTGTTTGTCGAAATTATTTGTAATTAGTAATAATTTTGCCAAACACGCATGAATTAACTCTTAATATCCCTCATCATCATTTAACTACGTATTAATCAGTATAATTTGATCATACTTGAAATTTCTTTCAGTTGAAGAGTTTTCAGTAATTTGTTCTAAGTAGAGATAGAAATCTTGAACAACTTGATATTCCAGCTGACTAGGTGATTTTATGCAACAGCAGTTGTTGGAGTTACCCAGTGTTTTCCAATAATTAAATCTCTGAATTTTTGAATGAAACAAATATCCGTTTTTGCCAAGTACTGGTACATAAGCTTTATCTAGGTAAAACCATTTTTAATACAATATAATTTTGTACATTGTTTGTACAGTTGAACGTGTATACATGTAATAATGTTTGTTTAAAAAATAATTTAGTCACTGTACATCCAACAGGCAGTTCCTGGGGATTTAACGAGCTTGGCGTAGCTGTTCGAAAGTGGGAGGATTAGGCAAAATATGTCTTATAAAGTATTGTTGAAATTGTATTGTATTGTTGAGGAAAACCCAGTCACAAAAACCCGAGATGAAATCCTAGTCAGACTCTAACGAAGTATGGGCCCATTTCCTTTCTAGGGCTTCAGCTCATAAGGTATCAGTTGGGATATTTATACAGCACTTCAGCTTACCACATTTAAACCACTATATATGCTTATTAGTGCTGAGCAGCTAAATCTTACTGGTTACCCCTTCACGTACGTGTTCGTTTGCGCTAATTACCATCTCAGTTACTGACGACCAGCTTCCATCTGGCCTTGTAGCTAAGTTGGTAGAGTAACAGTGATCTGTTCCAGAGGTCGTGGGTTCGAACTCCACTGGGGTCAGAGATCTTTTCTCTTTTTCCATGTGGGCCCATTTCCTTTCTAGGGCTACCCCCCAGAAGGTATCATTTGGGATATTTATACAGCACTTCAACTTACCACATGTAAACCACTATACATAACGAAATAAACCAATTGTGGGTTAACATTTTAACCCTGGGTAGGAGCCAACTCACTGTGGTTTATAACGTTTTGTCAGAAAAGCCATAACTTTAACCATCTAGTTCTGGCTTTTCTCTGTTTAGGATGTCTTTGTTGATGTAAACTCTGTTTCAAGATATGTTCCTATTGTTGGCCCGGCGCTTGAGCAGCATTTCTGGCCAACTTCTCTCAAGTTTGGTGAGTAATTATTATTTGTATTGTTTTTGTTTCGGCTTACCTTTTAGTGAAACTCGTAACATGACATCATATTTTAGATTACGTAGAAGAGAAACATTTAGTATTTCAAACGGGAATAAGATAAGTAATAGTTAGGTTTGTGTCTTTATTTCAGATTCCTGTTCAGTGATGGAGACAGGACTTGTTCGATCGAAATTCCTCGGAGCTCAAAGACAGGTGAAACTGGATGTTTTACATTTGAAAAAGCAAAGAGCAAAAGGCGTTCTGTGCTTCTGTTTGTTGTTTCAGATATTGATAAGTTTGCAAGCTTAGTGTTAACCTGGTCAGTTCAGAGTATAGAGCGTTTTCCTGTGACGTCATGGCCGCCGTGTTTGTCTGCTTTTAACAGTAGAATATTGATCACCTACTGTTTTTATAATAATAACAACTTTATTTCCACTAAAATCCGATTGGCAGCGAAAGGCAAAAAAACTGTGTGCTAGAATTTAGTTATTTACAGGGGATAAAAAGGCTGGGGTAAAATGGGTTTTGCACAACAACCCCCTGATGACCGCCCTGTTCTTTGTCTTTTGTGCACTTGGGATTGAGTGAAAATGCTCTATACCAGCCCTCCTCTCAGGTGCCTCTGAGATATTGTTTGCTTTTTGGTGTGGTGTGCTTGATTACGTACTGCATGTTACACGACCCTGTAATTGTTGATGAGGTATACTCTAGTACAGGTATGGAGGATTGGACTTTAATAAAGTTATGTAATGTTCTTTAGTTGGTGGGCTTTGTCCCTTTCCTCCAACAGATTTCTCTTATCCGAGTCCTTAAAAAAACTTTATACCAGGAACCCAATTATTTTATTTATTTATTTATTCATTTATTTGTTTAGTAGCATTTTAATTGGACAAAAGGATACAAATGCAAGTTGCATTATTACATATTTAAATGCATAGACAAAGCGCGAATGGGACACAAGATCCCATGCTGGGTGCATCCCTGTATTAAAAGAAAGACGTAGTACAGTTCTGGAATTGTAACAAAGAAAATCGGTGTTTTGTCTGTTGTCTTTCAAATGAATGTGCATGCTTGTGATGTCCTTTGTAAGTACAGTACTAGTGCCCAGGTGACTTCTGCGAAAGAAACCAACGTGTCAAATTTTCGCTACACTTGAATTACACGTAGCGTGATGAACTGACTAGTTTTATGATAGTTTGAACATCCACAGTTAGTGAGTTGTAAAGGTATTTGATAGGAATGGGATTCAATCGACAAATAAATGTAGTACCAGTAGTATAGGGGGTATAGGATAGGGGAAGAATACCAACTGTGACGTAAGTCCTGTTTTCTCCCCCTGTCACATTTATTTAAAACTGTTTCTTGCCTTGCTAGTCTTGTGTACTTATATTGTTTCAAAACCTTGTGCTGTGACAAAAGAATAAACTAGACTAAACTTAACTAAACAATATTTATTATAATAATACAGAAGCTGTAAATTAGGAATAAGAAATTACAATCTATTCTGATTCTAACTCCAGATCCTGGCAGACATGAACGCGAGAGGTGCTGGTTGTTTGTCTGAAGCCCACGAGTTTTTCAACAGATGTTATATCGCAGGGCTGCTGCCCAGAAACTTTGACCTGTCCAAGCCACAGGAGAAATCAGTAAGTAAAGCCTTGTGTTCGTTAATGAACTTTACTGCCTGTGTGTCCATGAAAGCAAGCAACAAGCAAGAGCCAAGTAGAGTAGATAGACTTATTTTTCCATTCTCGACTAACGAGAACACCAGGCTGGGTAGACTATGAGCATTAGAGTGTTGGGTACTGGCGATCTGCATTTTCAATCTAAAATGTTTTCGGTTTTCAGTGTTACCTTAAAACATTTTTTTGTCAATACTTGACTTATTTTCATTAGTTTTACTTGTACAGCATCTGACAAGTTCGTGTGTTTCCTTTACATTTTGCTTGTGTTTCTCTTGGTCGTTAATCAGCTTGAAGAGTGTTGAATAGCAAAATAGTTTTGCCTTGAGAATTTGCACAGTGGAACTTTTCCTTGATCGTGTACATTAATAAAAGAAACTAATAGTAATATTAAAGTAATAATAATAATAATAATATAATAATAATAATAACAAAAATAAAACCTGACAACAACAACACAAGTACCAATAATAATCTTAAATAGCGGCACTTCCGTATGTTCATTAACGCTTTACAAAGAAAAATAACTTTCAAGAAACATTAAAAGGAAGTTTTTACTTGCTGTGTACTGAGTTCCAGTCAAGAAATTTGTCATAAAAAAAATCCCAGTATATTATTACATTGTAACGAATTTACCAGATCAAAGAGACTTGTTAAGTCTTAGTACAGTATTTTGTATACCCTAGTTGCCGTCTGTTTGATCCACTGGCTTGTGATTGCTTGACTAAATGACAATGATTATGGAAGTGAATGAAATGTGACCTTACCAACCATTCATTTGCAGTTTCACCTCGAAGCCCTGCTGTCTGTGGCGCTGGAGAACAGCCTTTTGAAGTTCATAACCTCGTGCATACAGAAGCTGGGGGCAAGTAGTAAGTGAGAGTTTTCATCCCAGCAATAATACAGTGTGCATTGTTGTTAGTATCACCATTACCGATGTCATTTTACTGTAGGCACCATTTCCATTTTCATCATCATAATTGTTCCTTTCATTATCAGGGCTCTATGATTGTGATTATCACTGAGCTTTCACCGTCATCATTGCAGTCATCATTGTCATAGCCAGCCTTCATTCTACGAATTGCTCCGTTTCACTTTGGCGCTACAGGTTGTAAGATAGCACATGCGATTATTACTTTTATTTTTAAATGAGGAAAGTCCACTCCGAATTGGTTTTCGTTTTCATTTTGCTTGGTTTATTTGACCACAAGAACGTTCGAGAAAATCAGTGTTTTGTAATCAATCATCAAAATATAGTTTGTTATTGTATTTGTTTCCCTTACCTCAATCCCACAATGAAATGGTAACACTTGTTTTGTAAGAGTACACCACTCATCCTGCTACAAATGTATTCTACGAAACTATCAAAAGTTTTAGTAAACAGCATTATCACTTCATTCAAGTTACAAAATTTAAGTATGGAGACATCTGTGGAGAGTATGTAAAATGTAAAAAAACTGCGACGTTGTCACACACTTTCCTATCACAATTGCCATCATTGTCATAATTACGGTCACTGTCAGCAACTATTACTCAACTTTCTGCTCTCACTACCTTTGTCATTTGTGTCATTGCATGTCACGTGGACCACGTTATCAGGTTTCTGCTTTCATCGACAGTACAAGTTTTCTACCTTGTATTATTGACCGAAAGCCCTTTGTACTGAATTTCCTTTATCCTTTGTTTGCTGTTATAAATAGGCTGATTTATGATTCATCTTCGCCAAAAGTGTTAAGATTTGGATAAATACAAGGTAAAACTTGTATATAGAATGGTAAAAGGTAAACCTGAAGATGATCACTTGATCGAAAACGTTTTTTTGTGCCATTTCATATACAAAGTTTTACCTTGTATATATTTATCCAGACTCATTTATGTCATGGACTTGATCCTAAAGCCATGATAAAAGCATGTACTGCGACTGTTGGAATTGCAGATGTTACACACGTCGGTAGCACGTTGCGGTTGATTCTGGACTGGGCCTGGGAGCGAGTGATTTACACCAAGGAGCAGCTGGACAAACTTTGTGAGTGGTTCACTGGAGGTGTTTTCCTGTACAGTAGTTAAGATATGGATCGTTTTCTTGAGGATGCCATGACTAACATCTAAAGATTGGTATCAGATTCAGATATCGGTATCAAAGTATTCTTTGAAAATTTAACGATGATTTGTTTTAGAGTGATAGTAGTTCGAGTTTTGTGACAGTGTGACTCGGCATATTTCGTCAATGTCATGAAAATCCTAAAAAAATGGCAAAAGAAAAATAAATTGGTATTTTGATACAACTGTAAAAGTGAAACCTTTTTTTAAAAGGTTTTTAAAAAAAACATTTAAGTAAAACTAAACATTGGAAAAATAGCTTAGATTGTGGATTAAATTTTTGGCCGCCATCTTGATGTAATTCTTTCGTACACCAACGTTACTTCCACACACGAATTACAGGATATTTTTTCCGATAGATGGGTTATGAAGCACCCTATTTCTCCATAATTTCGGTTATTTCTTCACATACTCTTTACAGAACATTTAAAATGTTATTCTAGTACAACTTAATCATGGACAATATTTGCGTGACAACGGTCTACACGGCAAATGCCGATAACATCGGAACTCAAGATCATGTTTGTGTAGGAATAAAAACAAATTGCAGCGATGTAACTGTTATTTCATAAACTCAACATGCAAAGTTCAAAACTGAATGACTTAGGAGTTAATAAGCTATGTGACTCAAAGGCTGTGTTATTCTTTAGTATGGATGGTTCCTTTCATCATTTTTTAGAATCGGTAAGGCTTGTGGAATCGTAACTATTTAAATTTAGTCCCTATAACCATGGATGAAATTTGCTTTTTATTAAATTGTTTCTACACATTACTTAGTGTTTGTGGCAACTTATTTTGTAAATCTCTTGATTATTTGGGAAATCGTGAAATTAGTTGCAAGAGCTAACTATTCTCCCCGTGCACTGGAATCTGTTGCCTGAACAAAATCTTTGCAAAATTTCCGAAATCAAAATGAAGGTACTCACCAAATATGCATTTTACAAATTTTAAAATTTTACCAACACAATACTGACGTAATCGCTATCTTCCTCACATCCCATTGGTTAGGTGTTCCGTTGTTTGATGGCCAGGGAGGCACTCCAGACGACCAAATGCTGCTGATGTTAGATTATCATGCCGTTCAGTTGGGACATCTGGAAATTGTATTTCAAGCTTTGCTGACTCAGTCTGCTCCTATGACGAATCAAGGTATACTTTCCTTTAGTTTAGAAGTAGTTGACAAGTTGTAAGAACTATTGGTGTGCATGTCGTTACTAATAGCACCTGAAAATAAAAGTGTTGAATACATGTTTTCACGTGATATTCGGTAGAAAACATTCACAAATTTTGGTTTGAACATGGATAGTGGTTCCACAAAGCAGTCCGCACACCCTACCAAAATGTTTGAGAAGTGTTCTTCCCCCTGATGAAAAAACCTTTTGGACAAATATAGCTTACTCTCATCGCTTTTCTTCGGAAATTGATTGTACTATATTCAATTTATAGTTAGCCACCATTGCCGTTTTTGAGATTACAAATTAGCTGTTTCTCTCTGACAATTTTCCAACACATTTCTTTGTATTTCACAGGCGTGAAGGACATAGAAGATCAGTATAATGTTGTCGTGATTTTAAATCAGGTAAAATAAACAGTTATCGAAGACAGTATTATTTGTATTAAGGTATTTTGCAAGCACCGTTTCAGATAACGTAATTTCATTGTGTTGACAGTATGTGAAGGTGATACAGTGGCTGGTTGGATACGGACTGTTACCAGAGCATACAGGTATTTCAGTTCTCTAACACCGTTGAGCAAATTGATTGCATGGCAAGGCTGCTGTGTATCAGGATAATCAAACAACAGCTAAAACTTTTAATCAAAACTTTGTCATTTTTTGGTAGTTTTTTTATTTTAAAAGTCTTACAAAATCATGATAATTATTCAGTAAGTTTTCAGACGTTGTGAAGAAGTATGCGTAACTTTCTTATCTCTTCTTAAACATTTTGATTTTAATTGATGTTTTTGTTCTTTACTTTCACGTTATGAGCTATGTTGTAACCTATTAAATGTATTATAATATTCGAATTATGAAAACTTGATTCATTTCACTTTTTCCAGATGAACGTGCCACAGCATCGAGAAGGTAAGACACAGAACACCTCGCCATACCATCGAGGCTTATATGTGTATTTTAGTGCCAGCGTCCTTTCCGTCAGATTCTGATCAATGTTAGCTGACCAGTGAGCATGCGCATAAGAGTATTACTAGTTGTATTATTCACTCCTGCGGGGCTTTGCATCGATAATTTACATGATAAATGTACACAAAATATTTGCATGTGCCAAAAATACCGATTAATAATTCTACTTAAAACATAAAGCAAATATATCAAATAGGCAGGCTTCCATGAAAAGTTTAGTTTGTTGTACTAGATGTTTCGTAGTTTGCATTTAAGAAGTTTCACTGTCTGCTTGTCTTTAATGTACATGTAACTTGGCAGACCCTTCTAGAGCTCTACACCGTTAAAATGAAATGAGCGCTGTGCATTGATGTCCTGTACTTAAATGTTAAATCAAATACTGACGAGTGAAAGCAATTGTTTATCTTTTTGCATTAGATTTGACACTTGCGGGAGAGTTTGATTTTTTAATGCTGCTCAGTCCCGGGGTGTGGATGAATTAAAAAGTAGGGATTGTTTGTTTTCCCCCAGCAGAGGGCACATTTATCCAGGTGTGGCGCTGGGTAAGATGTACGAACTGCGGAGAAAGGAGCTCACCAGACAGAGCAGGTGGGTGGTGTGACTTTATCATCACCCACCATTGCCCAGTTGTCATTGTCATCGTCATCACCATCACATCACTACCACAATCACCTCACCATCCTCATCACCTCACCATCGTCATCACCATCACCATCACCATCACCTCACCATCATCACCATCACCTCACCATCATCACCATCACCATCACCTCACCATCACCATCATCACCTCACCATCATCACCATTACCTCACCATCATCACCATTACCTCACCATCATCACCATCACCTCACTATCAACACCATCACCTCACCATCATCATCATCACCATCACCATCACCTCACCATCATCACCATCGTCATCACCATCATCACCATTACCTCACAATCATCACCATTATCACCATCATCATCACCATCATCATCGTTATCACCATCACATCAACACCATCACCTCACCATCATCACCATCATATCACTACAACCATCGCCTCACCATCATCACCATCGTCATCAAATCACCAACACCATCAACTCGGCATTGTCATCACCATCATCACCATTGTCAACACCACCATCATCACCTCGCCATCACCATCTTCATCATTATCTTCATCGTCATCAATAACCTCATTAAACACGGTATCTATCCATTTCCTGTTATTCCCTTTATCATGACGATTGCACTTGGCAGTCAAGAGATCACAAGGATTTCCATGTGACAAAATCCCAGTAGGGTGACACTAACATTAAACATTCAGTTTGTTACTTCTCAAATAACTACGACTCTCAAACTGTACCCAAAACAACAATTATTACCTGTGCATAAAGGTAGGCAGGCTTTTCTAAAACAAAATAAGAATCCTTTTCAGTTGAATAGTTCTGTTAGCCACAGACAGACAGACAAACAGACGGACAAACAAAGCCAAGATTGACACAGGTGGACTATTAGATGATGAGGAGGCGAAGCATGAAATGACATATTGATTGAACGTTTTCTTTCTGCTAAATTCTTTGAAATTAATATTAACAGTGAGTTTGGTGAACAACCGCTCTTGATTGACAAGTTGGTGGCCCAGCTTGGTAGTCAGGCGACAACCATGTGGACAGGCGATGGGGGCACTGGGAACTACCCACCTGCCAGTTTGCAAGTAAGAAATCACGTGAACACTTTAAATAATCACAGTAATATTTTAGATGCTTTTTGTTTAGTCTTATTTTGACACCTTGATGGTGTCCTTCGTCAGTACATGTTACGAAATAAAATTTTGTACTGCGCTGTATTGATTCCACAAGATCGTCCTTTTGGTTTTTTTGCAATATTTTCTAGTAACTGCTTTAATAAACACGTTTTGTGACGTGAATTGGAATTTGTCAGCCTTGCTAGATTTTGTAAAACATTTCGTTGAAGTTTGAACAACAGTAACGAATTTTCTTAAAAAGTAGTTTTTGTGTTTTCTTTCAAACGTAACAGCATTTTACATTCCAAGTGCTATCCGAGGAGTGACACTTGCTCGCTTAGGAACAGTGCTTGTTGCATTCCAATAATTTTTTTTTTATCTTTTAAATCCCCTCTCCAATCCCCCTAATCACAACCAAAAATTAACGTAGCTCTCCCTTAGTGTTGTGTGTGAGTGTGTTTTGGTTACTCATCCATATTTGTTATTCTCCTTTTTAGAACTTGTGCAGTCTGTTTCTTCTGGAAAAGAGCCATCCGAATCAGAAGCATGTAATTGTATCCTTACTAACACTTGAGTGTCGTTCAGTGTGGTTTTGTTTTGGTTACTGCTGTAGATACAGCAGTGAGCACGCAGGTTATTCCTTGGGCTTGTTTAAACATGACTTTGAGTGGGACATTACTGATTCTAATTATAGTGGGTAGCCTCTTCCAGAAGATCGGGAAGCAATAGGCCTTTTGCAGCTACAGGTCACATGGTACAAAATCCGACATACTGGAGAGTAAAAGAATATGACAAGACTCCACTGGGAAATGTAAACAAAGAAAAATCACACTTTTCTAGTTACTTGTCTTCTATTTTGGAGTCTGGCACATTCTTTTGCGTTCCAGTATGGCGTATCTTGTACCATGTGACCTCCAGCTGCAAAAGGCCTATTGGAGCGAATGAGGGAAGGAAAAAGGAGAACGGGAAGGAAGCACCTGTGGACATTCTAATGGCAATCCTCAACCGCCCACTATGACACAATCAGAATGGCGCGCAACATGGCTGTCAATCAAACCAGTCTACTAAGACAAAAACTCGGTTCGCCAGCTCGACAAACAGCGTAAAGTTTTTATTTTACACGTAGTTGAGCATTTAATTTATAATGAACGCAACTCGCTATAAGATTATTTGCCGTGTCGAAATAACTCCAGCAATCCCCTTTATAAACATAATAAAGCTATTTAAATAGTACCACTAAAATCTCGAAATGCATCCCTTTTATGATATTCTACTGTTCGTCTCTGGTATCTCGAGTGTTAGCTAGCCAAGAACAATATGAGAGTATGACTTAATCTCTCGACGAGGCCTGGAGAAGGCTATCAGTGAATTGATCAAATTGTTTTGACTGAAAAAGTCCTTAACTCGCCTGAAGGTGTATTACTTGTTACTGGACCTGTGCTGCATGGACGATGAAATGGCCAAGTACCAGGTGGGTTTGCTGATACACCATTTTGCTAATGCAGGTTTTGCTAGATCCATTCCCTTG
This sequence comes from Umimayanthus kanabou, assembly GCA_025403525.1. Taxonomy (NCBI): domain Eukaryota; kingdom Metazoa; phylum Cnidaria; class Anthozoa; order Zoantharia; family Parazoanthidae; genus Umimayanthus; species Umimayanthus kanabou. Next base: position 5,485 of record JAOBYH010238856.1, on the reverse strand, counting down.
TGGGGGTTAAAAGTCATTACTCGGTCAAATTTTGGCTTGTTTTAATTCAACATAAACATCGCATTTAGTCCTCACGAGGGAATGGATCTAGCAACAATTTGCATTGGCAAAAAGGTGTATTCTCCACAGGCAAATTATCTCCCCGAAGTGGCAATCAAAATCTTGTGCTAAGTGCTGGAACCAAGGGCGACCATGGTCGTTTGTTCCGAAATGGTCACTGTAGAATATAATTTGTATTTGAAATTGAAATTGGGAAAACTGGAATCTGAGGCGCATATGCATTCCTGTAATCAAACTCGAGGTCAATCATAGTTCTAGGCTTTATATTTACAATTCATTTTATTGAAGAATTCTCTTTCACATTTTAAGCATGCGCATTATTAGCGTGACTACCCCTAAGACATTTCAAGATTTTCTAGGCTTCGCACTGCAAATTTGGAAACTAAAATGTCTGGCAAAGTTCTGAAAATGTCAAAATGAAACACACTTTCAAAAAGTGTTTTGAAATGTATATTAAAGTATTGGATGACAGTATGTGTCACTGCAAACTGAAAGAAAACAGACTTTTTAACCAATGTTTCTTCCTTTACAATAATGAGCTGTAGATCACTTAACTTATCTCCACATATACATGATAAATATTATAACAGAGGCTGCGGTTGTTGATATGTATCAGGATTCCCTTTTAAAAAGATAACTTCCGAGGTAAAGTCTCTGTGTCATATTTACATAAAACCCAACTCGCTTCAAACTTGAAAGCGGCGAAGTGAATAGTTGACAGTTGTTTTCCTAAGTGGAGGTGGGCAGCATGCATGTAGGATATTCTGAGCTTGAGTAGCGAATGGGAACATGCGAAAAGCAATATTCACTGGCTTGGTATTTGCTATCACCGGATGTTCCGAGACGGTAGTGTTGGTAGCCAATCAGGGCACACGAAATGCACTATTCTTTCTTTGATGTAAACTACTGATTGTGTGCTAAGGATTTTTAATGTTGTTTTTGTAGATTGCTGATATGTATTCCAAAGCATTTGACATTCCTCTGGGCTTGGCAAAACTTGTCCACGCATTCTGGTTACTTGACCATAAGGATTTCCAGGTAATTCTTACCAAGAAACGGCTAAAGGTTCACTGAAACCTTGCAACTGTAAATAAAATAAAATAAACTGTATTTTTATAGTAATTTTTCTTCTAAATGATTTTGACATTTCTTGTTAAGATCATTAATATTTTTGTGTTTAATGAAGAAATATTGTAAGACGTGATATTGAATTGTCAGTGCAACATGATTGAACAACTGGTTGTTTTAACCGTAATTTACACAAAGAAATTATTAAAATTGTCATTGACCAAATGTAGCTTTGACATTTGTTTTTCGAAATCTTCCATCTCCTCCCTCAAAAGTCAAATGGTGCTTCCCTTATAACTCATCTAATTTACATATGCTTTAAAGCTGTTCAAAGAAAATTTGGGACAATAAGACCAATACCAGACTTAGTATGTAAGAGTGAACGATCTTAGCCACAAATTCAGTATCAAGTTGAATTCGATTTCTCTCCACCCCGGAGAGAATCCAGCTCCATCTGTGCCACCCTGTACTTACGTTCAAATCCATTAGTTCTGTTTTGTTTCATGGAGTGCTTTGGTGGAATGAAGTTTTTGTTTTGGTGAAATTAAACATTTTACTGTAATGACAGTGGAGAGAAATGAAGTTCCATCCTGTACTTAAGTTCAAAATAATCGGTTCTGTTTTGTTTGATGGAGCATTTTAGTGGAGTTTTGAAATCAGGCGGGTTTTTTTACTGAATTGAGATGAACTTTAAAATTCAATACTTATGTTCTGTCTTTTCACCGCGCCTTTAGTCCACCATTTCTCTTTTTGAATGTTTCAATCCATTTTTCTGTTGTACCATTCTTACAGGGCGCACTGAATGCTATAACTGATCCAGATATTAAGACAGAGATTGAGACATGGCAGAATAGCTATATCATCAAGCTATTTTTCCTGCAAGGTAAACTGAATTATTTTCCTTTATCAAACCTTCTCTTGTTACTTCATTTGTTAAGATCTGACTGCCACCTCTCATGTATTCTCATCAACTCTTGAGCGCTCTCATCAACTTTAAACATGTTTTGATGAGAGTTAGTGAGAGTTTCGTACATTTGTTGAGCGACTCTTGTCAACTCTCATGGACTGACTCATCGTTTGACAGCATGAGAGTTCAACAAGACTTCTCCAAACCAGGTCACTCAACCCTTGTACAACTTTCATACAACTCCCATGGACTCATCGTTCGACTGCATGAGAGTTCAACAAGACTTCTCCAAACCAGGTCACTCAACCCTTGTACAACTTTCACACAACTCCCATGGACTCTCATCGTTTGACTGCATGAGAGTTCAACAAGACTTCTCCAAACCAGGTCACTCAACCCTTGTACAACTTTCACACAACTCCCATGG